>JAQIXW010002210.1:0-16260 GCA_034700685.1 Willowsia buskii | reverse complement strand
ATAAAATACATACAATACTGCTTTTATTATAGGTAGAGATTTCTGGTAGAGCTCGATCCAAAACCAGTGACCTGAAAGCAAAGGTAAGAAATAATCTCATTACGACATGTCTAGACGAAATCCAAGGTGTTTTAGATTGCTATTTTATCATAAACCTCTTTATGTTTTAGCATCCAAGACGTAAAACAGGCAGGAATTTCAAGACTAACACTAAAAAGGCTGGTGCTCCTGTCTCTTCTAAAAGAGTATAAGAACAATATTAAGATGAACATTCATCATTCATTTTGTATGTTATTTTAAGGTTATTGATACGTACTTATCTTATTGCATAGCCAATATGGATGCTAGCACACAAGGACTATGATGCAATCAAGGTTGGAATTCTGGATCATCTTTGTAAATTGGAGGATTTGTTCCGGTACTTTGGAGACATTCGTCTATTTGGGATATCTGGTATTGAGGAATCTCGATGGGTTCGCCTTCAAATGGCTAATCCAGTATCTCAACAATACGCACAGATCTGTAAAGGACAAGAAAAAAAGTCCCTTGACATGCACTTTACCTAACATTACGAGAATGCACATTATGACCTTATCAATTGATTAACCTAGAGTCGTATAAATTTCAAGCATTATATATCCGCTAATTATTACTTTAAGCATTACTGTTTAAATAGCATTACATTCTTATTAAAATTTATTACCTTGCATTAATCTATAAATAGCAATCTAAATTACAATTAAGCATTTATTAAGTCATCAATCAGCATACCGACTCATTGTACCACTGGCTTAAATAAACGATATTTTCATAAGCAATTTGGTTCCTTTAGGGTTTAAAAATGCCAATACGAACATGTAATTTGAGAGCTGAAGAGAGCTCATGTATATTACCAGGAAAATATGCAAAGCTCACTTGTAGCGTGCAGGAAGCAAAGATTGACGCGCAACAGCATATAGCTGTCATTTACACAAATCAAGAAATGCTGAACAATCGAATTGAAATCAAAGGAACTCTATTAAAGGAACTCAATCATCTTATAACTGTTCTTGTGCATAATTTTGGGGAAAACCCTTTCTACCTATGGCCACGGGACATTGGTGTGGTTTTAACATTGCCAATTGGTGGCCAGAATCCAGCAAATTTTCCTATCTTCAACCCAGAAATAATACCAAACTTTGTTGATCTAAACAATCATAACTCGTTCGCTAATTTGGACATCTCCAGAGTGACTGCTTCACCATATCAACAAGAACACAAGATTTTAGCACATGCTTTGGGTGTCCCTGAAAAAGCATTTACAAGTGATTCTGTTGCTACTCCCCGTGAAAATGCTAGCGTTCAGCAGATTCAATCAAAGGTTCTTACTCAGTCAATTTTGACAGATAATCAGAATCACGATGAAACATGCAAAGCTGACATAGCTCTTTGCGGGCACGAACCTGTGAATAATGACCCGATTTTACCAGCAGATGACATTAAGGTTTTTCATCTTCCCTTATCCACATCACCCCAACCCCATTGTTCTACGGCTACTTCTTCGACTTTTATATCCAAACCGTACCCTTTTTGGAGTGCCCCCGACGCTTCAGGATCTTCTCCAGATCATGAGCTTCAGGAATTGTTAAATGAAATATATGGAACACCTCTCGCTCTTTCGCCGTTGGCAACAAATCTTGGATTTCCAACAATAGACGTTTTTGATTTGGGGAAGCTTATGGCAGAAGATCTCCTTCAGTTTCGCCTCTTGCCCGATCTCCTTCAGTTTCGCCTCTTGCCTGATCTCCTTTAGTTTCGCCTCTTGCCCGATCTCCTTCAGTTTCGCCTCTTGCCCGATCTCCTTCAGTTTCGCCTCCTGCCCGATCTCCTTCAGTTTCGCCTCTTGCCCGATCTCCTTCAGTTGGGATTTCAGTGACTTGATCTCCTCTCTGGTCTTGGTCATTTCCGGCTAATAAAACAAATCATACAATTGTTATTAGTGCTTAGCGATAGTTAAAATAATCAATTCATTGCGTATCAGGGTAAGTGTCAACTTACATCTCCAATCAATCCTGCCTCCTGCTTGCTCCTTATCTGCTCCACCAACGGTATCCGGTGAGTTTCCCACTGAGCCGACAGCTTCAACAATTTCTCCACCTTCACCATCAGTTTTTCGCCTGCTTTCTCTCCAATTCTTCCTGGTCCAAAGCTGCTTTCTTCTCCCCCGTTGGCACTTTTGAAAGATTAGGCTTTTGAGCTAAGGGTGGGTTCACTTTTGGTTTCTCTGCGATTACAGGCTTCTCAGGTTTGGAGGGAATGACTTCCGGCTTATTTTCAACTTGTGGTGGATCAGGATCTCCCAAGTCGTCATCATCTTCCTCATCGACATCGATAACTGGGCCGATCAGCAACTTATCATTGACATTCTCCTCCTTCACAGGCTTTCTGTATTTCTCTCTCTGTTTCGCAAAAGTTAGCTCGGCTAAATGACATAAAATAAAATAAAATTTTAATGTTTCTGTAAATAAATACATAAATACAATAAATAATTAGCGAAATTCAGACATTTTAATTGGCTTCAGATTAGCAATGTAATTTTAACTTTTGATTCTATTTACCTTTAGGCAACGTATTAACATCGACAGCACTGGGAAGTATAATTCCATCTGCTTCGATCCCATTCCCAAAGGCATTTCCGGAAGATGCATTGTCGTCGTTATTAATATCGTCATCCTCCTCTTTACTTGATCCTTGGGCTATTTTCGACTGCAGAGTATCAATTTGGTCCCCGATATCCGCCTCCCTTGGAAGTTTCTCCACCACAAATATTAGCACTTTCCGGGTATCCGCCTCCGTCGGGTAGAGTAACGACTGACATTCAATCTCGTCGGTGTATCCCAAATCCTGTAAAAAATAATTAATAAAACAGAAAGAAATTAACTGGGCAGTCATAACTTTAATGCATATTATTTAATTTCGTGTTGTTTTTTATACCGTTAATCTTGGAGCTATCTCCTGTGCAATTTTGAATCGAGTTGACATGGGCATTTTACTGTCGTAAGAGGGCTGGTAAGTGTCATCAGGATGGGTCATGCTCAAACACTTCAGGTCGCATTGTATCAACTGCTGAGATGAGAGTTCAGATATTTTCGAGTCCACATCACTGAAATTAGTAGAACACAATTAATTTAATCGAATGATAACCATTAATCCTCCATTAATATTATAATCAACACACTAAAAGCACTACTAGTTGACTATATTTAAGCTTACCATCCTATTTGTTTCAACGAGTAAAGTAAAATCCCTCCGACTTCCTCCATGTCGATCGTGCATCAACGGCCAGAACTTTTAAAACTATTCAAATATTATAATTAGTAGAGTAAAAAACACTCCTAAAAATTAAAAACAATTTTTGAAACCTAAAAGTTAACAGATAAAAAAAATATGCTTACCTTGTATACCTGGCTCACGCGCGCGGGGAAATGTAGAAAATGGCGTCTCAAAAATTCTCAAAGGTGGTGTAGAAGAATGCAACTCATACCTATTCATGTTTTTCTAATATTACCATGGTAATATGCACCGCGAGCATTCTCGCCATGTAAATAAAAGAAAAACAAGAATAGGTATAAGTAGCATTCTAAACAACACCCCTAACAGTTCTTTGTACGGGAATGTTATGGGGGGTGGAGGTGAAAAGGTGGCATTCATGCTGTAAGTTGCAGATGATGCAGAGATCTATCTCTGCATCAAAGCAAACAATGACAAGCTAAAACATCCAGTGTGAATGGTTGGTATGCTTTATATAGACTAACCTCTACTTATCTCCCGTTTCTTACAGACCCAGACACAGACTCGATGCAAATATCGAAATAAAATACATTGCAACTAGAGGAACAGCCAGACTTTACAATTCCAACGAAATCAAAAAATTTCTTATTTTATTCGTGTTTCATCTAAAAATTCAGAATTGGTTCTGTTCGTTCTTCTGCTTTATTTAAAAAAACACAAGGTAAGTGACGACACAAATATTAAGGCATTTTTTTTACTGCATACCTGTAGCAATCTTTTGTCAAAATAGCCTTTTAACTGTTTTTGTTGCACTCATTATTTAAACTTTCAAAAGCTTATTTTGAAATTTAATCTGAATCAAAGAACGATGGCACCCAATCGACATGTGTGAAACATTTGTGATAAACTGTTTTCCACCAAGGAGGGCCTTAATAGGCACACGCGAGTACATACGGGTGAAAGGCCATACAAGTGTGAAGTCTGTCAACTGGGCTTCACAACTAATAGCAATTTGCAACGTCACAAACGAACGCACATAGGGGACAAGTTACACGTTTGCCAAATTTGCCAGAAATCTTTTAATACATTTGGGAGTCTTCACAGGCATCAATTGGTGCACACAGGAAGCAAACTATTTAAATGTGAAATCTGCGAGAAGACTTTTTCCTATAAAGCTTCTTTGACAGGGCACTCCAGAGTTCATACTAGTGAGAGGCCTTACTCATGCGATGTATGTCAGGTACCGTTTGCAGACGGTAGCAATCTAAGACGCCACAGAGAAACGCATTTTAGGGGATCGCTTCACAAATGCGATGTTTGTAACAAACAATTCAAGACTGCGCACCACCTACGAGCGCACAAGCCGATCCACTCCGATCCATATAAATGTGGAGAAAGTGGGCGTCGTTGCAGCAATAAGAACGATCTCAATAAACATCGAAGAACCCACACTGGCGAACGACCTTTCAAATGCCATTTGTGCACAAAGACATTTGCTGAAGCATCTACACGGGACGTGCATCTTCGAGTACACACGATGGAAAAGCCTGAAAAATGTTGGATTTGCAACAAACGGTTTTCTGTGATGAGCAGTCTGCGCCGTCATATGCGAACACATAATTTTGGTTAGCTAAATACAAACAACTTTATGCGTAATATTTCTTGTATTGCACCAATAAGCATAAAATGTTTTATTACATGATTTGATCAGGGCAATCCGAATGTTTGTTCTGCCTTAAGATGATGAGAGAGGATAGAATGGAATCACATTTGCGCAGCCACGCAGGAGAAATATAGCAAAAGAAGTCCTGCTCGACCAGAGTTTTTAGCATGATGATGTTGTGGGTTGAGCCCATAACTTTAGCTTTTTTGTGCACACTATGTTGATTAATTTATTGGTTTCCCTTAAATGTGCATTTTATGTTTTGTATTCTGTTTTGAAAGTAATACACTTTACCAAACGAAATAGTTTCGGTAATGGTTCTCAGTTTCTTGAATTTTTTGTTGATATTGGGTATTGATGTTCTGTAAATAAAGTATCCTCAAAGTTTTTTAGTTAAGACGAATAAAACAATGAATTGCTGTTTTAATAAATATAATTTTATGTGTATACTAAAAAGAGTGTATTTAACGACAAGACTTAAAAATTAACGCAGTTGTATTTATCAACGATTATCACGAGAATATTATTTATTAGGAGATTAGGACTAATCATGTTCAACGAGAGAACTCATATTGGAGATAAAGCATAAAAGCGTAATTTGTGTCAAGAGCATTTCAAACATATTAGCGCATTAAATGTTCACAAACATGGTACGCATTCCAAGGCAAGAGCTGTTTGCGTCGAATTTTTTTATGTTTTTGAAATTTGTAATGACATGTGAATGCTACGATATTCAATTTTTTCGATTTTTAATACACACAGCAACAACAGCAAATATAGTTTGGAAACATACCTGGTGTCACGGGTAATTAAACCAACCGATTCAGGTCTACACTCTCATCTTTGGATTGAAATATCACTGGCGTTCTACAGTTGTTCCATTTTTTCTGTTATTTTCCAACTCAAACGTTAGAGAGGAAACCTGATTCCGTTGGTGAAAAGCATGCGCGCATGGTAGGATCCCAAACAATACTTGTTGCTGTAGCCCCAGATAAGCCCATTCGGGGTTAACATTAGCACAATTAGATTTTCAGTAAAAAGTTCTATCTTGATATTTTTCAGTTTGATTTGCCCGTGTTATCGCCCGTGGCATATCCTTGTCAGTTGTTTGTCAAACAGTCATTAATATTTTCGTGCATAATTTGTTAGAAATGCTTATCTACAAATTTAAAGGGAAACGCAATTATGAAAATGTTAGAAAGTCTCAGAAATATTAGTAGCGGTGCTGTACGTTTACCATTTTTGCATTAGTTTTTAAAACTTCAAAATTCTATTCCAAATTGCTAATGAACAACTTAAATTTTTTTAACGGATATCATACTTTCATATTTTATGACCATAAGGCCATCATATTCAAGTATTTTTCCAAAATGGAAGAGTTCTCGGAAAAACCTTGATGGGCATACCTTCTGTTGTAAATCCATATTTTTTAATGGCTCGGCATAATTCCCATTTGGATGAAGGCAAGAAACCATACTGTCCATAATTACTAAATAGTTGTCGTGTTCATAGGAATTCCTGCGTGTGTGTGTGTAAGATCAGCCGTTCTCCCTTCGCAATAATAAAAAGTGGCAGTAAATAAAGCAGATAGTTAATAGTCGGAGAAGCAGCCAACAAGTGCTCTAATATCGTACTCTGATTCAGAACAATTATTTTACTTGATTGCTGTTGTAGCTTCTGAGCATTCAACTATAAATTAATTTAAAAGTCTGAGCATTTTGCTGAGCAGTTTTTGGAAAGTTGTGATATATATTCCGAGAATGACTTTGAGCTGAAGAAAGAAGAGAGGTCAGGTGAAGTCGGATTTTCCAATGGACGATCTCAATGAGTTCCACAGTGCGATAAACAAAGTGTTCAGCAACGACATGGTAACCAAAAATCATAGTCACAATTTGTGCTAGTTAACCGACCACTGGGATTATTCTCATTAATTGTTAAATAGTTATTTTTTGTTTCTTTCAGTTAACAGAGATCATTCTAGACATGGTTCTTGGTGACCCCAAGGAAGTTGGCGGATTTGACATCATCGCCATATGTTCACTCCGTCCTGTTTTTTTGGCTCCGGAGTGTCACAAAAGCACTTAAGAAGAGGAACATTCCACTGTTCAGCGTTAACCTGACAAGCTCGAGTGATTAGTTGGAGAAATTTATAGGAACTGTTCCAGCTTCCTCCCGGATTCACTCTCCAGTTCCTCCGTTTTCGATGAAAATCGAAAGCGACTTTTTTTGTGAAGAAGACAATCAGAACTGCTTCCCACTCCGATTCATTCGAAGTGGCTCAGGTCTTCTCGAATTTGTGGAGGGAACGCCTGACGTGGTGATCTTATTTCCAGAAATTACTCATTTGAAAAGCCTTCGTGTACGATTGCTAGTCTTGTGCGTTCAGTTCGATTGGTGAGGATTCAGTTCAGAGGTTCTTGAACGACATTCCACTCCCGATGATGATGGATGAGTTCAATGCTGATCCGGAATACTTGGCTCCAGCGGAAATGCGAAATGCAAAGGTTTGAATTGATATAAATTATCATAAATTCTCTTCTCTGAAAGCTTTCCCGAAGCAAACATTTAAGTAAATTTTCTCTGTTTATTTTTTTCAGAGCATGAACAGTTGATGTTGGAAATTGTGAGGAGAAATAAGGACGAGGAGGAGCTCAATCTTGACCTGACATTCAACCTCGTTTTTATGAAAATGGCAAATTTGTAAGATGCACGGCTCATGAATGGATTCGACGTATGGAAATTGTTTTCTTGAGAAAATCATATGTTTAACTCTTAAAATATTTAATAATTTACAAATTTATTTGGTTTTCTAAAGGTACCAACTGCCACAAGAATGGAGTGGGAGGGAGTGCTACACCGCAAATTGTCAATCAACTAAATTCCCTTCTTGTATTAAATAAAACTTTAATTGTAATTGCTTTTTTTGTGAGTTCAGAACTCTCATTGTGCTTCTTCATTCAATTTCATCTCTACTCGTCTTCTCAATTTTAATGAAATGCTGCCTGCTTAAGACTTCAATGACTTTTTGTCTGAAAATGTACGTTACCAATAATCTTTGAAATATATTTTAAGATATTGCATCCCGAAGCAAAATTTCAAATGCTCATTTTTCGTAAACCAATTCAAACTGCTGATATCTTAGCTGTATATCCAATTATGGCCCTTGGTTATGGCTGAATACAAATTCGTTTTTCATTTTCTACCGAAATGCAACTCTTAAACAAGTCTATTGAGATGAAACCGAACATAAAATTTACATTGCACTTTTATTGTCACAATATAAGTAGTCTTAATCGTGAATAACTTCTCGTGATAATGGTTGATCAATGTCACTGCGTTATTCAGAAGCGGTGTCGTAGGTATACACACTATTTCTTAAGTTTCAAAAAATAGTACAAAAAATTATCTTATTTCAAGCAGCATTGTATTTTTTTATTTATCTTAACTAAACAGCTTTGAGAACATTTTATTTACAAATTATCAAATCCAAAACATTTTAAACACGAGAAACAGTAAACATCTACCGAAACGTAATTCGTTGGTAAACCGTGATAATTTCATAACCAAATACAAATCATGAAATGCAAGTTTAAAGAAAAACTTAAAGATTTATTTCAGCAATATCATAATGCTAAAAATGCAGGTCTGGCAGGACTTCTTTTGCTATAACTCTCCAGTGTGGTTGCGCATATGTGATTCCATTCCATCCTCTCTTATCATCTTGCGGCAAAACAAACACTCGGATTGACCTAATCAAATCATGGAAAAAATACTTTCTGCTGCACCTAAAAATAATTATTACGGAAGTAGCTTTTATGTACTCTGCTTACCACAATGTGTTCGCATATGGCGACCTAGAATGCTCATGCAAGAAAACCGTTTGTTGCAAATCGAACATTTCTCAGGCTTTTCTAACGTGTGCACTCGAAGATGCAGGTCTCGAGAAGATGTTGCAGCGAATCGCATTTTACACAATTGGCACTTGAAAGGTCGTTCACCAGTGTGTATTCTTTGATGTCTAGAGAGATTGTTCTTACTGCTGCAACGATGCCCACACTTCCTACACTCATAATTATCAGAATGGAGCAACTTGTGTACTCGCAGGTACCGAGCAGTCTTGAATTGTTTGTCACAAACATCGCATTTGCAAGGCGTCTCCGGAGTCTTCCGATGTGTTTCTTTGTGGCTATTTAGATTGCTACTGTCAGCAAACGACGCTTGACATACATCGCATGAATAAGGCCTCTCACCAGTATGAACTCTGGAGTGCCTTGTCAAATTAGCTTTTTGGGAAAAGGTCTTCTCGCAGATTTCACATTTGAATGCTTTGCTTCCTGTGTGCACAAATTGATGTGTTTTAAGAAGTCCCAAACGGCTGAAAGATTTCTGGCAAAAGTTGCAAACGTGTGGTTTGTCCCCTGTGTGTGTTCTTTTGTGAAGTTTTAAACTGCCACTAGTTGTAAAACCCTGTTGACAAACTTTACACTTGTAAGGCCTCTCTCCCGTATGAACTCGGGTGTGATTATTTAAATGACCTTTGTGAGAAAAAAGTTTATCACAAATGTTGCACACATGTCGTTTGGGTGCCATCGTTCTTTCGATTCAGATTAGATTTCGAAATGAACTTTTGGAAATAAAAAAAACGAGTGCAACAAAAGCGCTTATCAGCTATTTTGATAGCGCAGTTATGGAAAAAAATATGCTTTATTAATCCGTCGTAATGCAGTTTCTGTATTTTATAAAAAAAACGAAAAAAACTGCAGAAAGTTTTAGAACAAACACGTAGAATTTAACAAACTGTTGGATTACGTTAGAACAGTAAAGTCTTACTGTTCTTCAAGTTATTATTTGTTTTATTGAAATTTTTGATTCGAGTGTATGTGGCTGAATCTGTCAAAAATGGAGGTGTACTTCTACAGCAGCCTGGATTGGGTCGTTATTGTTTTGCAACAAGAAGAAGTGCTAGAAGGGAAATGATATAAATGACAAGAATGTGAAGATTGTGAATCCTGTTTGTGTTCGTAAATGCGATACCCATTCTGACTACTTTTAGCGGTTACTTCTCTGTATGCGAACGAACATGCGACTTCCAAGTCATAAGTACTGAATGTAGAACACATTTTTTGCAATGATATCTTGTTTCACTAAACAATTATGTACTTTCTTCAATATCTGATTTTTCATACTGATATGTAATTTCATCTTAATTTTGAGGCACTTTCTTCAATATCTCTACTGTATACCAATATTTTCTCATTGCTTAGCATAATTCATATTTTGATGAGGATAAGTAACCATACAGTCCATAAAATCTAAATACGTTGAGTGTAGCCGTGTTCATAGGCATTCCTGTATTTTGCCTCGCAATCATATATCCTCAAAATATCGGTGCTAAAAAAACCTATTGGTCAAAAACGCTAATTTTCATTGCATATAAATCCTTAAAACATATACGCATAAAGCGCATAATATTAAGCGTTGCTGATGGCCACATTATTGAAATTTTAAAACTTTTTTAAAACATTTTAAAAGCAGTGGATATGAATTTATTACATTTTTCAATTTACGGCATGCACCTTAAAAATATATTTTTTTTGCTTCTTTACTGCAGACCTTGCATTGTACCTTTGCATTAAAAATATTGTAGAGCTCTGGCGTTGTTTCACAGCTTTGTCTTTTCTTTCAAAATAGAATTTCGTGTGAAGTTATCAGTACATTTGATTGGACCAGCTATTTTGAAAGATTCATTTCAATGCTTTGTTGACTATTTTAAAAAAACCTATATTGCATCAGTATCACCAAGTATTCAATTAGGCTCTGGAACGTGAGAAATAGAGTGCTTCAGGGTAAGCCCGGAACAAATAATTTAGTTGAGGTCAGGAGCAAAAGGTTAAACAGGTTATGTTGCTTCGTGTCATCATCCAACGTTTTGAAAGTTCATTCACAGTTCATTAAGACTTGATTTCATTAAAGGTCTAGCGATATGTGTCCGTAAATTTAGAAATAATATGCAAGGTAAAAGTATAATGTAGTATTGAATGGCGTGTCAAATCATTGTAGTTATATTTGCGTCTTCAGAAATGAATATTTATGTAAAGCGCTGACAATTTGACTAGCTACCACTTTGAATATATCCTTTAAGGAAACAGTTATTGGTTTTGCAATTTGCTTCATTTTAAATACTCAAAAATGATGTAGTGCAAACTTGAGGACGTTATATTAAAAGTTTAAAAGCTGATTATGTTAGTGTAAAAATGCAAACAGACAAAAATTTAAAAAACATATAATATGTGTATATTTGTGCATGTGTTTTCAAAATTAAATGTTTTGAGGACTACATCATTCAGATCATTCATACGCGATGTTTTTAATACCTATATGTTGTTTATTATATGTATTCAGCCCGAACCGTGTTGAGGCACCTGCCGCAATTCTTCGAGGAGTGCCATTAGTTTTACTTTAAAAACTTGTAGCTCCTCCTCCAACTCCATTACTTGCTTTGTTTTCTGAGGTGATCACTAATATATAATACATGAATATAATCCCACAACTGTTATCATTTTGAAATATTAGGCTAAGCTGGAGTAAAACCCCTTCATAAAGGATTTCCTCCTCACAGTGGGAGATTCTGCAGATACTAAAATATTGGAAAGGTTAAGATTTTTCAAAACTATCATTGTTATTTCACAAGCGGTGACGTTGGTTTTTATTTTTATGTCTGCTCAAAATGGAGTACAAAAAAGATATTTCAAACAGCTTTGTTTTATTTATTCTAACTGAAATGCTTTGAGAAACTTTTATTTACAAAATATCAATACGTAAATAATTCAAAAGCGAGAAACATAACTTTTTACCGAAACGTAATCCGTTTGGCAAGCTAGGATAACTTCAAAACCGAATACAAGACATGAAATGCAACAATAATTATCAACATAGTGCGAAGTTCACGAAAAAGCTAAAGTGATGTGTTGAATCTGCAATATTATCAAGCATAAAATGCAGGTCTAGCAGAATCTTTTATTCATCCTCTGCTATAGTTCGCCTGTGTGGCTGCGCCAATGGGATTCCATTCTATCCTCTCTCATCATCTTAAGGCAGAACAAACACTCGGATTGGCCTAATCAAATCATGAAATAAAAAATTGCGATAGTTTTTGTCGCACATAAACCAAATACGACGGACGTAGTTTTTATACATTAAGCTTACCAAAATGTGTTCGCATGTGATTGCGCAGATGGCTTGTTTGAGAAAACCGTTGGCTGCAAATCGAACATTGTTCAGGCTTTTCCCTCGTGTGCACTCGAAGATGCAGGTCCCGAGAAGATGCATGGCCAAATCTCTTTTTACACAAATGGCATTTGAAAGGTCGTTCACCAGTGCGTGTTCTCCGATGAACTTTGAGATCACGAACACTGCTGCAGCGATGCCCACACTCTCCACGCATATAATTATCGGAATGGGACGATTTGTGCGCTCGTAGGTACCGAGCAGTTTTGAATTGTTTGTCACAAACATCGCATTTGTAAGTGGCTTCAGGAATTTTCCGATGTGTTTCTTTGTGACGTTTTAGATTTCTAACGTCTTTCAACGACGTCTGGAATGAATCGCAAGAATAAGGCCTCTCACCAGTATGAACTCTGGAGTGCCTTGTCAAAAGAGCCATACGGGAAAAGGCCTTCCTGCAGATTTCGCATTTAAATGGTTTGCTTAATTAATTGCTTAACCAATTGAAGTCTTTGAAGATTCCCCAAGCGACTGAAAGATTTTTGTCAAGTTTGGCAAACGTGTGGTTTCTCCCCTGTGTGTGCTCTTTTGTGACGAGCTAAACTGCCACTTGTTGGGAAGTCCTGTATACAGACGTCACACTTGTACGGCCTCGCTCCCGTATGAACTCTTGTGTGCACGTTTAAGCCATATATGGTTGAAAACGTTTTATCACAAATGTTGCACACTAGTCATTTGGGTGCCATCGTTCTTCAGATTCAGATTTGATTTCAAACCAATTTTTGAAAATTAAAATAATGAACGGAACAGAAACGTCTTATCTGACGCTTTGATAGCAAAGTTAGACAATAAAAATGACGCCTAAATATTGTGTCGTAACGTAGTTTGTGTATTTTTAAGGAAAACGGAATTAACTGCAAAGCCTGTTCTTGGGTTTCAGATGAAACACATATAAATTAACAAACTTTTTGATTGCTTAAAAATAGGGAAATCTGACTGTTCTTCTAGTTGGAATGTATTTTATTGAAATAGTTCAATAGAGGGAGTGTGCATGAGCCATGGAGGTGTACTGCTGCTGCAGCCTGGATATGATTGTTACTCCTTTTTTACAATCCTATAAAAAGCAGTGCTAGGATGAAACTGATATCGGTTATGAATGTGAAGGTTTTAAAGCTTGCACATAAATGCGACAACTATTCTGACTGCCTTTACGGCAAATCGTCTGCATGTCTGTCAAGGAACGGACGAATTCAAATACGAAAGCATTGAAATTACAATACGCATTTCCCAGAATGCCAAAACACTCCATTTTCAGTTTTAGGTACTTGCTGCATAACCTTTACGACGTGCCTTACACACTGGAAGTGTAAATTCCAAAGGTATCTTGTACTCAAATACATTATTTCAAACCTTTTAAGCTATCAGGTCCCGGATCGATAATTATGAATTTCTAATAGATACTCATTGTGTATATTGTAAACATCTTTCAAATTTCATACGCTGTTTAAAAAAATATGCTTAAGCAGTCACTACAGTGGTCAGAAGTCATTGTATGGAATATCTACTGTAAATGATTTATACTTGACGTTACTTTAAAATCATGTTTTTAAAAGTTTGCTGACACTGCATATGAAATAACTGTAAATGGACGAGTTAAATTATTCACGTACTAAACTAGGAACTCGTGCACATTGTTACGGAAATATTTAGGTTTCACTAAGGATATTGCTATATTTTAATAAGGAAATATTCATGCATAGCTAATGGGTCGGGGTTCTAAGGCAAGAATAGCAGACAATATAATGACTGATGCTGAAAAACAAGCAAATAAAGTTCTATTCTATTCTGCTGTATAATTGCGAAAATTTCCAAGTTGACAGGGGGATCCACCAGGTTGAAATCGTAACAAAATTCTGCACCAATATATTTTCAGGTCATATAGCATCAATGCTTACAATCGTAGCTGACGTACTGCTTGAAGTAGAAATTGCAAAATTCACTGGTAATACAGTCTCGTTACGAAAGGCACACAGTTCCAAGTTTGGAAAAATACGTAACATTTGTATTTTACTTTTTGCTATTAGTAAATGTATATTTGTGATGAATTTCATTTACGCAGTTAATGCTAACGCGCATGGTGAAAGCAAAAGAGCTCTCATACAATTTCTATCGACATTGGTCTTTAAAACGAGTTGATATAGGAGCGCCAGCTACAGAAAAGTCGTTTAAAAGTAAACCTTGGAATTTTATTGAAAAATAGTCAGTCGTGTATCAAAATTTTACTTTTAGGCGATTCGTTAATGTTTTGTTGATGTCTTAATTAACAAATCTACATAATTAAATTTCTATGTTGATAAACATTCATTAACTTAGGATAGCAAATTTAAGACAAGAACATTTAAAATATTTACCGCAAACACACATATTATTCACCGGCCTTTTGCAATTGTATATTATGTAAAGTATTTTGGTATTAAAGAATGTGAATGAGAGAAGTAGAATTATTTTAATTGTTTTGGTAAAGAAAACTCGGGTAACAATAGTTTGAATCGCACTTAAGCAATAAAGTATGATTATTCTTCCTTACTGAATATGTAAGAAATTTACATATTCTGAAGGCGAGTTTCCCTACTGTGAGCATAAAGCTTAAATTATTGTCTATCTTTGATTTCTTTCGGCTGCCAGAAGGACGTCAAGGAAGTATCTTAAGAAGGCAGAACATATTAATAAGACCAGTACTTTTCCTCTGTATGTAAACAAATTGGTTGGTAAGAAAATAAAAAAAGACCTGGAAGAAAGAAAATAAGGAGCTGATGGTGGTGTGTTAAAAAGTCTTGAGCTTAGCTATAGCTTTTGAGTAAAACATAAATACGTAAAAAACACAAAATCATTTTGCTGCCTTTTTAACTGAGAGCTTAAACGTTCAGTCCACCAAATAGTATTGAAGTTTTTTTTACCAAGTTACTCACCTCCAGCATACTTGATTAAGGTAAAGAGATTTGAAGTAGACTATTAGTTTAACTTGGCTGCATGTTAATAATTACGGAAAACGAAGTATCCGCATTTCTAAGCAAGTACATATTTCTTATTAAATTACATTCTAAGCAAGGTATGTAGCAGTGTAGATAAACCAAAGTACCAAAAATTTAGGATAAAATTACTCACCTTCTGAGGTACATTTGTTCACATGTTAACCCGTTGCCCTTACAGTGGAAAATCGATTGTCGTCAGGTAGCATCTTATAACCTGCAAGTGCTTCAAGCTTACTCCCCACAATAAACAGAATCAAAATAAAAACTCGACTAAAATATTTCATTTGTCGGTGAAAAAGCTTTGAGACATAAAGATCATTCACATTTTTTACTTTTAACGTTTGCATGAATAATGGCGTTTTTCCTGACTGTTTAGAAATACCTTTATCTAAGCACTTTTGATGAATTGAATTTACAAAGGGCCTTTATGACACTGCATTATATTGTTGCTCACATTGCTCAATCACGTTCACTTGATTACTATTTAAGGGATTAAATTCCACTGATTACTGGATTTCCCGAAATTTTATTTCGAAACCTTTTCTGACTCAAAAGAATCATGTCACCCAAGCGAACCGTGTGCAATATTTGTGAAAAAACATTTTCAACCAAAGAGAACTTAAATGAGCACACAAGAATTCATACGGGTGAGAGACCTTACAAATGTGAAGTCTGTCAAAAGGGTTTTATAAGTAGCAGCAAATTAACCGTTCACAAACGAACACATACCGGCGACTAACCATTCGTTTGTCTCGTTTGCGAAAAGTCATTTTCCTTAAAACACAAACTGAAATGAAAATGCACTCGAGAGTACATACAGGTGAGAAACCCTACTCATGCGATGTATGTCATGTGTCCTTTGCGCAAAGCAGCTATCTAAAAAGACACATAGAAATCCATTCTGGTGGAATGCATTACAAATGCGACATTTGTGACAAGCAATTTAAAATTGCTGTCAACCTGCGAGACCATAAGCCCATTCATTCGGATAGAAAAGAACTGGAGAAAATGGAAAAGTCTGGAGTCCTCACCAAAGTGGAGCACTCCGAATGGGCATCACCAATTGTCGTC
>JAQIXW010002209.1:0-16264 GCA_034700685.1 Willowsia buskii | reverse complement strand
AACAGTCAACGGTGAAATTTGAAACTCAAATTAATTGTAGTTTGCACGGAATTCGGCAACAACGATAACATCGTTTGTTCCCTTCCTGACATTCATTTCGTCTGACAGACAAAAGCAACCCAACAACAACATAAAACTTTACCAAATTCGCGCGCTTCAAGTTTGGGGCAACGCACAACAAGTCAACAATAACAATTTATGTCGTATGTAAATATACACCGTACAGATTTTATGAATCATAATATGTAATTATGATAATTAATCATAAATTAAATAAATTATGATATTGAAAGGCAAATTCATGCTGGGCAAAGTGCAAAATCGTATTTCATAATAAAATACAGTCATAATGCAAAAATGCAATATAAAATGAAGAGATAAAAATTGATAGCGATAATATAGTTGTTACTGTAACCTTAATGTACTTAATTAATTACAGTTCTTAGAAATAAAACATTTGCATACAAGCTTAACAGGTTTTCTCTCTTCAAATAGATGCATTTGAGAAAACCTGCGAAATTGCAATATTAATAATTTATATGATTACGTAAACGATATGGAAAAGGAAACACATGTGTATTTGATATTGCATTGAATACAATCGTGAGCAAAACCTTTTAAAATTACTTATATTTTGGTAACAAACAGAGATAAAAAATGGAGTTGGCGTTACCTTGTCCAATTTTTTGCACTCTCCAATGTGCATTATTAAGCTACTGACTTGTACAACAAAGCACTAATAATAACATAACAGTGCAAATACATGTCAACATTTGAAGTGACAATTTCCCATGAAAAGTTCTGTAAGCTGAGCGTTATCATTTATGCAAAAATCAGATCGAATAGAATACATAAACAGCTTGCAAGTTATTAGCTAAGCCGCATATCTGATAGTTAATATATGAATTATCGAGGAAATATGAATCCATGAATTTTACACAAGTACTAAATTTAAAATAGTGATTGTTTACGATATTAACATACTATAAAATATCTTACGAGGCGAATCCAAACGCAAGGGAATGAATCGTTTACTATTTGTCAACCTCAAAACTGTTGATCTGCCCTCCAAAATATTAAGTGATCTTCTTCCTGAGCTAACATCAACAAAACATTTAGGAAGTCTACTAAACATTCTCAATATTTTTTGCGACTAAATTTGTAAGTAATTTATGAGTAATAAGTTGAAAAATTGAACCGATAAAAAACTCTTGAACTAAAAAAGGCAATTATGCCCAACTAATTTTTTGATAGACATCGGGTAATTTATTTCGAAAAAAACTAATCAAGAGGCTATTTATACGATTTACGTAGGCAATCACTTATGTATGCTTAGCTTTCCCTGTAGCTATCAAAACTGGAAGTTTAAGGAAAGCATTTCTTTGTTCACAAAAACGTCATATTAGAAGAATTTAAAATTTCTTTATAAATCGTTTGTCCACCATACAATCAACCAAAGCCAGTTACTTATTGCGGGAAAAATCTTCCAAGATCAATGTTAGTATTTGGGTTGAAACTTCTTAAAAATAGAAGCAGTTCTACCAACAAAAACTTTTCAAAACTCACTTCCTACCAAAAAATAGTAACATTTAAATACGCTCCGTTCGATATTTTCAAAATATTCATTGCATTTTGATACGTAAACAATAATCTCTTTTTTTCATTCGATATTTCTTATCGCATGATGGCCTGTTTTCGAGCCACGCTTAATATCCTAAGACTCTACCAAAACATTGTTGCTCCCCCCTTCTCAGCTTCCAAATCTCAGTTTCTACTCTACAATAACCCATCTTACAAAAAAGGCATTCAAATTCTCTACAGATATTTCGCTGTTATATCAGGTTCAACTCTATTATTAATTTGTATACAACACTTAACCTGGCTGTATGTACATTGGGACACATACACTATACACAATTTACTGGATGCCATACTACATTTCTTTGTTGTCGTTTGCCTTCTTCTCTACTCTGTTTTTCTCTACGTAGTCACCACACAAAGTGATCAACTTATGTTTGTCTGTAACCAGTACCTAAAAGTTCAGCCCCCTGTGAAACCAACGAAAGTGATAGGTTATATGAAGTGTTTAATGATTTATTTGTTTGCAAGTGCGGGATTTATGCTCGTAATTGGAATGGCTGTGACTCCACATACCGTGACGTTTTTGCCGATTCAAAGGATGTTTGGTAGCAGCATTTCTGTAAAATTATTAGCCTCATTAATATACGGCTTGCTAGGACTTCATGGAACAACCACTGTTTTCTTACTGTTGCTTTTATACATTGCTTTTGCTGAGGGTCTAGCAGTTTACTCGGAAGGCTTACTCATCATTCCTAACACTACTATAGTGAAGTCTCTGGATTTGCAATTTTACAAAAGTATGAAATGCTATCAGATATCTCGAAGCCTAATAACAATTTGGAGCGATATTATGGAGTGGCCTATCACATCTCTTGTTTTTCTGGGAACATTTTTGATAACTTGTACATTTTACATGGTCGTAGCATTGTATACATATATGTTTTTCATAATGTATTTAGCCTGTGTATTAATAAGTATCGTGGGATTTGTGGATGCAATAGCGGTAACACAACTGTATGGAATTCTACACAAAAACGGAACTAGTTTCAAGGAAATTTGGAAACTAAAAACTAAGGACAAGATAGGAAGAAGAGTGATTAAAGCTTTGCCCCCTTTGGGGTTTCAGTTGGGTACATACGGCATTGCTATGCATGAGCTTGGACTAAGAATCTGCGATGATATTATTGACAACACAATAACTCTACTTTTACTCTAGTCGGGGATACTCTTGTATGATTTTATTGTTAGGATTTACCTCTCTCACAAATCAATATTAACGACAAGAAGTTCCCTTTGTTTAAGCAAGAATGATAAAACGCATAAAATTCTTTCGCGATTGAATCATTCTAATTAATATTAAGAAGCTTGTGTTAAATATATATAGCGTAAAATACTAATTATATTACGCTTGCTTTACAATAAGTTTGCGAGTTTTTGGATAAATTAATAACCCTTTGAGAAACGAGTTGACGTAATTCAAACTAAAAAAACATTTTAAATTAAAAACCCCCATTATAGCAAACTCATTTTTAAATTGAAATTTCTTAATATATCCGACAAAAATTAAACTGCTATTTTTATCCAACTACCTACTAATCTAATTACAATTTTGTGTTCGTGTAGAGTTTCAGCCAAGTTGGGTAAGTCGTTGGAATGAAATCCATTTGATTAAGTCGTCAACATATTTTAAAATTTTAAAACTCCAATGTTTCAAAACAGCCTGCGATTTACTGTAGGAAAATACCAAATTTCCCTATAACAAAACCTAGACAAAAATAGATAAATATAATCTTGAATCTGTGAAGACTGGATTATAGCGATTTTTAATTTTGTGATTATGTTTTACCTTTCAAAATAACGTTTATCTTTCGAAATTCATATTATCCAACATATAAATAAACGCGTATAAAATTGTCGTTTATTTATCATCCGGATAAAGAAGCTGGAGATGACAACCTTTTCATGAAGCTTGTCAAGCATTTGTAGATGATACAGCTAGAATAAAATAAAATAACATAACAGTTGATAAGCCATGTGACCCTGGCGCTATGAGTTTTGGTAGCATATTCTTATCCCGGATTGTCGATATATTCATTTGGCTCTCGCTCTAGCTTGAACGCACAGGATGAAATATGTGATGGTGCAACTGGCGAGCTAGAAAAATGAAATATTTTTTATCTATAAACTTATTTGTTAAATTGTACACTCCCACATAATCTACAACTCATCTAATAACTTACATTAACAACCAGTGAGTAGGTGATGGTAAACTTGTTACTCATTTTCAAAGCGACCAGATTTGTATCCACTTCATTTATCAAAATGCAAAGCTGGTCTAAATCGTGCCTTATTCTATTCTCCTCTATTAAGAGCCATGTCTTCAGTGATGTCATCTTCAGAAAACCATCATTAAATCTTATCAGCCACGAACATTTTATTATACAAAAACATACAATTGCTTACCTGATGGCAAATATCCGCCGAAAAATACAGTACCGCACAAGGATTCACCAAAAAATATATTAAGGACGCCATCATTTTTGGAACATCATATTGACCCGCTACAGAGCCTTCCCTTTTTACAAACATTTCATCAAATCTGGTCGAGTAATATAGCGAAAATCCCATCACAAAGCAACCCAAATGATGGCCAAACACACAATTAATTAATCTCGCTAATCTTTTAATTGCCAAATACTCATTAAATATTGTAGGCCATTTTGAATTATTTTCATCTTTCTCAAGATAATTTGCAAATGAGTGTACTCGTGACCACAGTGTGAGCGTCACAATGAGAACTAGAAGGTCGCAAAATACCCCAAGAAATCTTCTCTGAAGATAACCCACTGCCCCCGCAATAAAGACTAATGTTTCTAGTAGCGATCCTGAAGAAATGTTTTGATTTTCCAGAAACATTACATATTTTGTTGCCTTGACAACATATTTCCTCCAGTTGCCCATGACCAGTTCTGTGGAAGCCCCTAAGCTTGAGCCGAATACGCAGGTTGATGTAACCAGAGAAAGATAAGTGAGGAAGATAAGCACCAGTAACAGTTTGGAGAAAGGTCTTCGGGCATTTGAATAGCTTACTAAGCTCAAATCTTTGTCAGGAGGAGGATTTAAGAAAATTAAAATTTCCAGATAACCTTTCTGATTTCTCCAGAATGAAGTCACTGTCACAACTTTCATGAGAGCACTGATAATGCTGAATAATGTTCCAAAGTAAACTGCAGGATTCTTCTTGTCATTTGACAGAAGGGCTAAGCGGATATCTCTGATTATCCAAAATGACCCTAAGAAAGTTACTAATCCACAAACTATTTTCTGGAGCCAAAATGATTTCACATAAAACTTTGAAGTCTTTCCGGAACTTTTGGTGACGCAGAGACGGAATGGCGAAAGAAACAAAAAGTAGGAAAGGGTAGAGTAATGTCTTAGGTAGTCACTGGATTCTATCATTTCACCCTTTCGCACTTAACTGAACTGGTTCTGAAGAAGAGGGAGTTATCTCTTGTCATATTCCAAAAGGTAAACGTGCCATTAAATATATCAGTTATTTTCATCGCGAAAATTTGCAAAATCAACGAGATCACCCAAACGATTACCTTATCTTGTAAAGCCAAATGAGCTGTTATATTTGCTTGGAAAAAGGATTCATCGAGTTTGCTTTGTAGCTAACGACAATGACAAGATACTTATCTTTACATGCAAGTGTGTTAAATTACGTATTACATTTATCAAAGAAATTACGAAAATTATGTCCGGTATTTAAAAGCTTTTATCACATCATTAGCACCAAAAAATGAATAACAAGTCTAGCGCGTGTCCAACTATTTTTTTAAAACACGTCAATGGACTACGCATATAACGGTACGGTAAGTTCACTTGGATTAAATAAACAGACAGTTAGAAAAGGCAGTATTTACGCAGTTTAGGTGGGAATGGAAATTGTGTTGATGGAATGCTTACATGTCTGTAGGACATTCTGGGCATGTGAAAGCGTCAACAATCGAATTTTCCACCGTCAGTCAACGATAAACTAAGAATTCATATATTATTGGCTTTAAAACGCAATTCTTTACTGTGATAAAAGTATTTACAATTTTTATTGCCACCTTAAAATCGTGACGATTTTGAAGAAAATTTGATTGAAGCCAGTTCAGGCTTATTGTCATCGTCATACATAAGACAATCAAAATCGAAAAAAATGCGTGTGCAAATTATGGTCTAAGGCATTACTCGGGAAACCGGGTAAGCAAATATTTGGAGAATGATAACAAATATTTTTTTGCGAGCAAGGTACATTAGTAGACTTTATTACGTTATTATATTGTAATCACGTGTTAAGCAGACAGGAAACTTGTGAACTGGCTTCCTATGTAAATATACAAGTAACTTGCTGAATACTTGATGGAAATCCTATGAACACTTGCTCGATTGCCAGAAAGCTTTGAATGGTTTTTAGGATGATGATTTCACATTAAATTTTGTATATGTCAATTTAGGTAAATTAACGCAAAATCAAGAAATTATCAAATGAAACAGTTTATTCAAATGTAAATGTGAGTGCGTAAATACACAACAAAATTATATAAATTACTGACAGAAAACATACATATAAATTAAATGTAATAAATTGATGAGATCACTAATAAAATATTTTTAAGGGGAGCTATTAAAATATGATATTAGATCGCTCTAGGAAAATCTTGACGTGAATGCGACTAGCGTGCAAGAGGACAAAATTATTAACTGATTATTTTTAAAGATGATTATGCAGTCTTCTGATGGATTTAATGGAAGAAACGGTAGCTCTGTCCGTATCCAATGGAGCCTGGGTAGTAGCCTCCAAAGTAGCCCTTGTAGGCATCAACAGCAGCTCCAGGAATGTGAAGTTGCTTGGCGCTCACAGAGGTTCCGATGGACATTGGGTAGGCGAGGATTCCTCCATAGTAACCTCCAGGAATAGAGGAAAGACCGCCTCTACCTCCGAGTCCGCCACCGATTCCTCCAAGTCCTCCGAGACCACCAAGACCTCCCAAAGAGCCGATACCACCAAAACCACCTCCAATTCCTCCATGATGACGGCCTATTCCTCCGATTCCTCCAATACCGTGACCAATGCCGTGATGACCAATGCCATGATGACCGATTCCATGTCCGATGGAGGTTCCAACAGATGTACTATGGATTTGTTTCCCGATTCCAAGACCACTTCCAATTCCTCCAATACCTCCATATCCCAAACCTCCAATGGCGGATGAAGTTCCAACAGAAGAGCTCAGTTGACTTCTCACTCCCCCAATTCCATGTCCGATAGAGGATCCCACAGATGAACTGATCTGTTTGCTCACTCCAACTCCATGTCCGATTCCTCCCAGTCCTCCAATTCCATAGCCAAGACCGCCTCCACCGATACCACCTCCGTATCCCCCGATGCCCCCTCCAAATCCACCAATACCACCACCAAGACCTCCGATTCCTCTTCCAATTCCCCCTCCGTATCCTCCGATGCCCCCTCCAATACCACCTCCATAACCGATAGAACTAATTGCGGAGGCTGTGGAAGCCAAAGCAACAAGGGCTAAAAACTTCGCCATTTTTCTAGCTTGAAAGCTTTTCAGACTGATTAACTCTTAATTGTTCTACTGACTTGACTGCTGAACTGCAACTGATACCATTTCAATTTTTCTTCCAAGCTTATAAACAAAATTTTTTCGCATTCCAAATTTTAATAATCGCCTCAGCTACTCCAGATACACAGATCTCAATATTTCCTTGATTCATTTTCCACTCATTTTCGTGTGAGATATTTTCATAGCCTGCAATTAAAATGGGTTTAACCAAAATACTCTTCTGAAAAATGGGACAAAAAAGTGTTGGAATAATTTATTAACTTTTTCATGCAACTCATCACTAATTATATTTTTCTTATTGATCTTATCGATTGATAACTTCATTTCGAGAAATAGTTCTCCAGTGGTATTCCCTAAATTGCAAGCATATTATCATGTGTAGGTGGTGATTTCGGTGAATGAACTGATTAATTAACAATTAAAGAATTTACACATGCAGCTGTAAAGTTGGAGCAGATGAGTTTTTAGCTGTCAAGGTGAAGGCTATAAATGGCTGCATTGTTGATTCCTCTCTGCCATGCATTGTTGCAGTTTATGAGAGTCGAGATTAATAACAGAGATAGGAACATGCTTATTAGCTGTATTCACGTGTGCTTATCAGCTTATCAACTTTTATGGCAGTGCAGTGGTAGAAGCGAAAATAAAATTTGCTGAAGAAATGCAATGAGCGTAACGGAAACAATGTGGAGGAGTCAATTAGGTAAACTGATAGCATCTCAGCATATTCTTGGCTTTTTTATATGTATATTCGTTTTGCTGCTGTGAATTGCAATTTTCAATACTCAAACTCACTGCACTAATCACCCATTATGGTGCTAACAAACAGCAAAAATTATTGATTTCGACTTAACATGTAGGGAATGATAAGCTCACATTAGTTAACTTATGATGCATCTTATAGACAGCTTATTGAAATTTATGCCTGCAATTGCATTTTTTTAAGCTTGTAAATTGGGAAATCACAAAAATATCTAACTAGAAGACTAGAATAATTTTTAACCTTTTCTTTCTCAATGTCAAATGTGCAGATAGATATGGCTTGAAAATAAAATGTGTCAGTTTCAGAGTTTATCCATCTTTTTCTTAAATACAGTTTGCAGGAGTGACACTAATTATGTATTAATTTTTTTGTACAATTTTATTGAATTTAATTCATGAAGCAATCCCACCCACACACTGCTAGCACTACATTACATTACAAGGTAGAAACCAACCAGACTAAGCAGTTTTCATAGTAATTAATCAATAGACGTAACTGCATATGCTAATTATAAAAATTCTTAGTGTTAAAAGTTAATGTAAAAACATTCCATAAATACTCCTTCACTACTACTAATCATCATAACAATTAACATAACAATACATTATTGGTATGTGGAATACAACAGAGCTGGCTGCTCACAGAAAAAAACTGATAAATCATAAGATAAGTGCTATTACGTACTCCACCTACATGCATTACAAACAAATACAAATAAAAATTAGTAAAACCTAAGCCAGTTTACGTTCTTACAAAAAAAGCAAATTAATTAACATCTTTAACCACACGAAAATATTCATATTCTCTTCGGATTGAATTGAATAGGTACATACAATGATACAGTACACTAATCATAACCCCAATTTAATTAAAAACTATTTAAACTAAACAGTTACAAATGAAACTCATAAACGCATTTAATTTATCCTGACATTTTTTTACTGATATTATCATTGCTTTTACGAAAGCTCAAAAAATTATATGACAAAATTTCCAGCAGGTGCCTTCCTTTTTACAACATATCATAAGCACGAAAGTTTTTCTCCAACTTTTTAAACTCGTCTTCAGACACGCCAGCCAGTGACCATCCATGGAAGGGGAATTTCTCTATGGACTCAGCAAAGCTTCCATCCTCCAGCAATGAACGAATTCCGGCGGAAGTAACCTTTATAATAAATACAAAATTATAAATTTTAATGTTTAAAAAATTATTAATTATCTTGTGCATATCACAAGTATATGTTAGGCTTATCTTACAGACTTCACTGGAGAGTCCGATGTCAAGATGAATGTAGACAGCTTGAGATGGCGGATAACCAATGAGAACAGAAGGTCCGTGATCTTTGGCATGTGGTCCAGGCCCTTCAGGGATAACTTCTTCAAATCTGTGAAACAATTATGATAAGTTAATTTCAGAAAATCAACAAATTATGAAGAAAACATTATTACAGAAAAAATCATTCAACAATGCACTTACTGGTAAGCTTGAAGAAAACTGGGTTGCGTGTGTCAAGCCCCACGAACGCCACGTTTCCAAGATCTTTGCAGTACTCGAGTGAGACCTCCTCCAATCCTCTCAACTCGGCGAAGACTTTGATCAACGACTTATTCGTCCCAGGCCAGTTCCTAATGGTCAACTTCTTCAAGTTGGGGCAAGCTGAGATAACATCCCCCATCATTGGAATCGCCACTTCTTCCGCTTCCTTCGTGAAATTCAACCGGAGTTCTGTCAATGTCGGGCGTGTGATGTCCCGAAAGAAAAATTGGAACAGACTTTTGGTCTCTGTCTTGTTGTGCTCGATGGATCCTCCCGTCAGAGTTGAGGATGACCGGCCTATTTTTGAGTCCACAGTGATGTCCACTGTTTTCAGGGCCGGCCAATGGGAACGACGAGACCTCCAATCCACTCCAACTCCGCTTTGAGAAGTTTCCAAGATGATCGTCTCCAAATTCGACATATTTCCACGTAACACGCCTGTTGCAGATTCACTAGGGAGACGACAGTTTTGCAGATATCAGGAGAGAATGATCTGAGTCCTTCAAACGCCAAGAACCAGTAGGACCTGACGTTCATCAATTTCACTCCCTGTTGCGTGCAGACCAGACAGTGGCAGAGGAAGAGGGAGGCGTCTAAAACATTATCTTCGATTCTCAGAGGATCCCCTTCTTGGTAGAAGCTTCCATAATCAAAAATCTTGAAGGCAGGACGATCAATGCAACGACGCAAGGCGCCAGTGACGCCACTTATGGTGCTTTCGGGAAATGTGATAAACCCATCAGGTGAATTTGAAAGTGCCTTATGGAATGGGAGAGCGGCATATTCCAATCGATTGCAGTCGAGGAGAACCCGTTCGGTGAGGTAACATAAATGGTCCGGAAATTTAGTGTAGTTCTCGTTACCAATTTTCAGGGACCTTAACTTCTTGAAGAACTCGAGGACTGGAAGCTCCTCTTCCTCCATCTGAGAAGATTGTGCGCCATTTCCTCCGAAGCCTGCAGCTTCAAATGTTCGAAGATTGACCAATCCAGCCATGAATGTCTCCTCGTTACCTTGGAGACGGATGGAGAGCTGCTTCACCCGAAGTGATTCAATGATGGATCCAAAGCTCTTCAGGAAGGTGACCCCATCTTGACCAGCGTCTTCATAAAACTTTCCTCCTGACTTGTTGTTCCAAAAGATCTTTCTTGTTGGGATGTTGAGCTTCAAAAAGGCTGCAAATGACCTGTCACCTGAGTCGATCTCTATTTCCGGAGCTGAGTGGGATAATCCCTGCAAGTAGTTATCGATGGCGTCCTTGCTGACCTTGCAGACACGGCGTAGGCGGAGTAGATCGTTCCATTGGAGGAGCGGGTACAACTTCTCCTCGAACTGAAAAAAATACAAGAATAAAATTAATCAGTTTAATCAACCATTAGCAACTCTAGTTACAATTAGGCATGACATGATATCAGTACATCAGTTAATACTCCAAATCATTAATCTTTTCATTGAGATTGAGACATTCATCACGTTTTCAAAGGTTTCGATACGAATAATTAATTAACCATTAGCCATTAATTTTCATCTTACCACCACTTGATCCTCTTTTGGATGAACCACATCCATATTTCTCCTCAAAAAATTGAATATCAAATACTAATCGTTAAATCAGCAATTAAACTTTGACGAACGACCGATAATCAATATTTACTTACAACACACACGCAGTAATGAAGTAAATGAAAATAGACCGAAGATAATTGATAATTAACTTGTACAAACAACGAACTAAAAAATTAGCAACACTTCCTACTTAAATGACAAAAAATCCATCAGTACTAGCAAAAGGTTATTGTGAATTATAATTAAGGTAAGATTATGACAATTAACAAGTTAAGAAACATCAATCAAATTTAATTAATTGCAATTAAAATCTCTTCTGACGACTCAATGGAGAATACGCGAGACGAACTGGCAGAAAAATTGAGGATTGCGGACGAAAAACGAAAGAAACGCAAAACGAAAATCGACTCGAATCACAGGAGAGGATATTTGCTCGTGACGTTTTTCTCGTGTGCACTCAACCAATAATGCACAGCACTCACTTCGCCACAACGTTTTTAGGTACCGTAAATGCTGATATAAATATTGTACTCCGTCGACTTTAGTCAGTAGACGCCGGGGCGTTTATTAAAGAGCTCGCGTTATACCGAAGAGGCGTTTATATCAGCATTTACAGTATTTACATTTGACATGACCACGAGAGAAGTTCGTGAGATGAGAGCATGCATGAAAGGCTGATGCATAATTAATCTGTGATTTCAGAGAGAGAACGAATCGATTGTGGTTCAGATGGTGACGTTTTTGATGAATGCTCCCTTTGGTGGCTTGTGTCGCGTCCGTTCCTGTTGCTGATTCCTGATTGCTGGAATGACGGGAAATTGTGGTGTAGAGTGTACTTTTTGAACTCTGTAAAAAGAGAACTAGAAGTTTCTCTTTTTACAGATGCTAAAGGTCAGAAAGAAGATTCACCGCTTGCAGGAGAATGGCACTTGGATGGAAGTCGTTGAGAGAGCTCCACCGGTGTCATATGTGATTATGAAATTGCGAAAAAAACATTAGGTTGAAAACTTAATCATAATCAAATTTTAAGTTACAGAATACCTTTGTTAATCTCTAATTAATTATTGGGGTTACCAAATTTTACTCAAGTAAATGTTAATAGCTGAGTACGGGTTTACAAAAAATGAATTTTAACGTTCTCTGTTGCCCCTTACGACGCATGTATTGGATTTTCCCTTTATATACATATGATTCTATAAAAACATAGAGAAAAATAATTGAAGAGCGACGAATTGAGTTTTTTTCAATCATATTCGAGTAAAAACATTTTTCTATCAATCAGCCAAGACACCCACAGAAGATCACATGTCGATATTCAAATGCACTTGAAACCCCCGGAACTCTAAATACCATTCATTCAATATGACAACATGTGGAATGTATTTGTTTTTGTGAAAAATGTAAAGCTAGCTCTTTCAGGTAAAAACAAGTAGCATTTCACAGTATTTCTGAGTTACTTGTTGTCATGGCATGGAATAGTCGTTAGTAGTACGAGTTTTAGTCGGACTTGAGTGCATTGAGGCAGACCAACATGAAAGCGTGTAAGCCCGGATGAATGTCTGGATAAAAGTACTTATAATTAGCTCAAATGATGCTGAACTCCAAATCTGTGTTGCAAATATTGTTTAGCATGTAATGATTGACAATCATGCAAAATTTCATGTTCATAGCTTTTACCAATTTTACGGACTTCTAATTTAAATACTTAGGGTCTGATCAGCTTCTGTCATTTGAAAAGCATTACCTAGAAAATCATCACACGCAATCTTCATTTCAAACTGTATCTACTCAAAAGGTTTTCACCGTGTACAGAATGTGATCATTGATTTCGGGAATTTAACTATTTGTCTTTCATTTTTGAAACAAAACTTTTCTAACTTCTTGCTAACTAAGATAAGATAATCGTGGTTAAAGTTAACGAAGTGCAGCTTATCAAATTCATTAATATATAACATGGAATCTGGGTCAAAAGTGTATGGAAAAACGTTAAAGTGCTGCTCAAATTTGCATTGAATTGAGCGAAAATTTTGCATGAATTTTGAATACCTATACATATTTTTAATGGGAGACGACGATAGTCAGTATAATGATTGTAAAATCGCCAGTTGTCTATGAATCCAAACGAGAAGTGAACTTTTTATAGAAAAAGGACACAAAGGAAGTATAGAGGAATTTCGTGCCAAAATAGATTACAGAATTTTGCTTTGGCCGGTTTATGTAAGCATATAATCATGGTTTGATGGTGTGGTACGATCAAAATCAATATTTGTCTCGTTTTTACGAAGTATAGGATTTATTTTTATTTAGCATTTGATTTGCCGATTTATGTCATTATCTTGTCAAATAAATTGGCTGCTTTGGTCGCTCTGAATCCAAGATTAAGCTAGTCTTCCAAAAATTGGCTATTAGAATATTCAAAGGAGAATTTAATTTGGCGTATGGTGGGGTAGGATTAACAAAGAAAAATTAAAAGTTAAAAATTTCTGAATTTAGTTTTTATACAATCATAATTATTTTGTGAGGAAACCAGTATCTATATCTGTTGTAAATCTTGAAAATGAGATATGGTAAACGTTATGTAAATCATTGTGCTAATTTGTGTAGAATTAGTTAGATGATATGCGTGGGTATATACAATATCGGCTTAAAGTTAAGATAAAAGAATGTTAAGATCTCAAAATAATAAGTACATATCTACACATTGCATAGATTGATAACTTTCAACAATTTAATATGTCATAGTTTCCAGAGCCATAACGATAGATATTAGTGATGCCAAATAAGTATGTTCGTAATAGCTGGTTTCAGTTGATTATCCAAACTTATCCAAATTTGGGACATTCTAGATTATTTTCGAAGCTAAATGCTTCAAAGCCATTTTCTGTGTTTTAGATTTTGTCTAAAAAATTGCTGCAATTATCAACTTCTCGATATAAAACATGCAATTTATCTATATCTGATAGACATTTTAGGACTTAATGCATACTTTAATTCTATGGCAATTGTTAAAAGTACATAGGTAATTCGACTTAATAAATAAATAGTTGCCTTGGTTAAATTAGATCCTAATTGGTGTATGATTTGAAACATATAAATTTTCCTTCTCATTTTTAATGCAGGGTCCGCATTTTGACAAAGTTTTGGCAATAGCCTTTATAAGCAATAAGTACATTAAGGATTTGTGGTATATTTGCAATATGATTAGCGGTATAATATGATTAAAAAATTAAACAAGACATACCTACCTTTATTTTGCATTTGGTTTATCGAAATCATTAGGAATTATGAATTATTAGAAGATAGATTACTATCACTTTTCTTGAATAGATCATCTAGAATAAAATAATTGCTTCAACCAAACTCGACTGAGACGCCGCGGTTCTTTAAAAAGCTCTAGTTGAGCAACGACCTCAAATGTTCCTTTTTGAATGGATTTTGATTTCAAATTCTGAAGTAGGTATGAGACTTGGAGCATAAAGTTGTCATTGAATCTTAGTTAAATAAATTTTAATTAGGTAATATGTCGTTGCAGTGACATGAGTTTGAAACGGTTTGACAGTACGGTGACTATTTATTTTTAATAAAACATTTCACCTCTTCTTGAAACAAATATTTATTCAGGAACAACGGTTTTGTTATAACTGAGTAAATCTATCAAGTATAAATGATTATTTCCCGCTTGTGCCATGTATTTATTCACTCCTAGCAAAAACGTCAATCAGATTGTCGTTTTTGCTTTCTAACCGTAACGCATGAAAACGTCAAAACTATTTGCAGAGCTCTATAGGGTTTCTAATCAACAGCTTTAGAAGCCTAGAAACTTTTGCTGAATTTATTTTATGACAAGTATGTATTTCGAAACATATCTCTAAATATCTGTATAATAGTTTGAGTTTGACAAGTGTTTGAAATGCTTGTGAAATCACGATTTAAACATTGATAATTTTTATACAACCTTCCCCAATTTAATGTCATGCATATGCGATAAACCAAATGTTATATGTTATATATGCGTCATTTTAATTCTTATGCAAACTGCTGTAAGTTTGGATGGATTAGATAAAAATATCTATAAATTATAGCGGTTAGTGTTAATCAGTGAGAAGGACCATTGGTCACAGTGGACAACAATTAACAATTATGTGCCAAAAATACTATCCAAGTTGCATATCAACTTTTAGCAGATCAGACATTGCTTAAAGACAGGCATACAAACGCGACAGAGTAAATATTTGGTTTGATATTTTGTATTCATGCCTTCAGTAATTTTCTGCTATTTAGAGCGTTCGTGAAAAACCAGAAAATCTTTGTGTCTACACAAGTTTTGACGATGCATTGCCTTAGCTCAAATACCTCCAAATTTCTAAATGCGATATTTAGAACATTTTTTGACTTCAGTGTACAAATACTTTTTAGAATGGCATCCACCAATAAAATTTCAAAATCTCTTTCCACCAAATCATCCATTCATATGCAACTGGATTTATTGGCTATGGTGTCATCAGCTTTTAGAATACTCCAAAAAAGTAAAAGCCCGGAAAAAATTGTTGAAGTAAGATTGGAAGAAAAGCTATTACACAAGCTTTGGATTTTTGAAGTCTGCCATATAATCTTTAGAATTGCTCAAGCAATTTGTCTTGTGTTATTATGTCGACAAAGTTCAACCTTACTTATAGGCAATATTATAATTGGTGCATGTTTTCGAGGCGCTGCAGCCATCAGTGCTTTCTTAAGCCTACGCTTCATTAGAAAACATGGTGATATTTATGTTCAAACTGTTAACACAATATTTCTCGAAAATTCTGTAAAACGGTCGCATTTAGTAAATTTGCTGTTAATTATTGTTCCCGGGATTACAGTGATGTTTTATCTCCTCAATACTGTATTTTATATAATAATATGTGATGAGCCAATATCTCATTTTTTAAGTAAATATCTTAATGAGTGGTTTCTGGTGCAAGTAAGCATCAAAATTGTAATGCTGTTTTTGGAGTTGTGGGCAATGGCCGCTGTTTTAACTTCTGGATGTCTAATATTTAATGATGGAATGATTATAAGTAATGTTGCATTGTTTGAAATTGCTCGAACTATAAGCCGAAATCTCAAACGGGTCGATGAAAGAATTTCTTTTAATGCGCTAATTGCGGAAATGCAACGTCTCAAAATATACACGGCTCTAGTTAA
>JAQIXW010002208.1:0-16265 GCA_034700685.1 Willowsia buskii | reverse complement strand
GTGAATCCTGAGGTCTTCTCCCTGTGCTCCACCTTATGTCTTTCGGATTTAGCTTCGTTTCCTTGTATACATCTTGGGCCAGACCAGTGCGAAATCCTATAAATTATTATTATGGAATGAGCAAGAAAAAGAGCTTACATTGCACTTTAATGTTTGGGCTTCAAAGTACGTACAAGTGTAATCTTATGTTAACGAGCCCTTAGAAAAGACTAAAGATTCTAGAAACAAATGATGCATAAATAAGTAAATATATAGATAAAGGCACTTATAATAAGAAGAATTATCAAGTTGTCGAAAAGTTTTCATAGTAGGACTTATAAAACCAGCATTCGAATAGGATCATGCTTTTTAGATGACTGTGCATGTGCAACAAAGTCTTCCATCATGATAATTTAATATAACAAATGTTCATACTAAAAGTATAAGTAAGTAAGCATCTTATAGAGCCTTCATGTCTTTACTTTCTGTAACTTTCTCTATCAGTTTAGGAGACAGTTTTAAACTCGTACTAAAGTCTACAATCCATACACCACTTTGCAATAGTGTTCACAAAGAAGGACACAAATTTCGTACATAAATGTAAAGGCCTGTTGTGGCCATGAAAAAATACCCATAGAAAAAATGCATAGACATAAGCCATAATCTTATTATATATTACCCGTTTTCCTAAAGCAAAAATGCAATAGCATTTCCGCATCGATCATTTTTCTTCCCTTCTCAAACTTCTATTCTATGTAGACCAGACCCGATAGCGTAGCGGGTATTTCTACAAGCATAATAAATTATTTTTGCATCAAAGTATCGGATTTTTAACACATCATTGCCATTCCACTGATGAAGAGAGTAAAGGAAAATCGTATGTTAAAAAGTCTATGAATTTATAAAATCCCCATGTCCGTATGATATAAAGCAAGAACTAAAGGACTAAAGCACACAATCTACACAACCTATATACAAGTCGGCTTTGTTCTTGCTCTTCAATTCCACTAATCCAATCTTCCACCTTCACATCGTTACATTATTGCAATGCATTCTCATTGCAAATACAAAGTTCCTTTTTTCCTTTGTTAGCGAGTAGTCGAGCATACATGCCCATAATACGCAAACTGAATACCTAGCTAGACCCACCTCCGCAAACGCCATCATCATATTACCACAGACAGAACAAGAACGAAACATTGCAACTACTATTATGGGACCAGAGACCACCTTTACATTTACATTTTACTTAAGTTTTTTTTTCTTCTTATATTTTCTATGATCCGTGATGTTGGTTCGGCTTCGTGTGTAATGGCAATGGCACCTCTCCATCCGCACACTTCTTCTTGGTTGCATTTTTATAATATCGTCGTAAGTCGAATGAAATCCTGAGATTCATAATATGCTATTCCTTTCTTTCAAGTTTCGGTCTCGTGTATAATATAAGCACAAGCACAGGTCTATATATCGTTCTCCTCTCTCTCCCTTCTAGTATTGCTAGAAAGGTTGAAAGAGTAATAATATTGTTGCCATTGCATACGCTTAGGGCTCGTCTGGCTGGCGATGTTGTTGGTGTGATGTGATGATCATAGGATACGATAGGAACTTTTTATAGGATGATAACACTACGGCATGGCTCTATACTGAGAAGGTTTGTTTTTTAGCAGGAATAAGATTGTGTGGTAGCTCCTCGTTGTATTTATGCATGTTTTCATGCGAATCTAGTGTTGCTTATTGTTGTAGTGGTGCACGGACAGATGAATGGAATGGTCGGACGGATGATCATCGTCGTGTCGTAAGTGGTAGGCACTGCATGTACATTTTACATTGAAAAACTGAGACAAAAATGATCATCTTGAACATCATCTAGAATTCCTATTATTATCTGATTTTTTTTTGCTGAGGGACTTGGTTGAGAATGAAATGAAAGGAACTTTAGGTACGTTTTGTGTGCGCTTGTGAATGTGCAAAAAGTGCAGGGAGTACAGAAAAGCCTCATTTGGGGACTGGCATAAAGCAGTTTAAAAAAGTGATTGATTAGCTTGGGGACTTCTTTTGAGTTGTTGTGTGTAGTGAATTGTTTTGTGGAAAATGATTCTTGTGATATTTTAGGTGCAATGCAAAGAAATGAATGTGAGCTTGTGTGTCAACGCCAACTTATAATTGGAAACATTATAATATGAGATGTGAGTAAAGTGTGAATGATGCAGGAACAAAATCGTTTGCAAAAGCAAGTTCTTATTAGCGCCTAAAGATTCAATTTCAGAGCTGTGATCTGTGATACGATACCTTGAGCTCTCAGTTTTGTTTTGTACATATTAGGAAACAAATAGTGCACCAAAATTAGCAAATGAATTTTGCAAAAAAAGATCAAGAAGTGCACCCCAAAGAATACAATGTAAATGAGGACGATTTAATGCCTGTTGCAATATTTGCCTATGTGACATCTCATTATATTTAAACAACCGGAAGACATGATTGCATCTCTTCAAAAACTAATTGACGCAACCCTAACTATCCTCGAGGAGATAGACAGCAAGCTCCTGCCACTAGCCATTTATATTCATCAACATGGCTATTGCGGGACAGATAATGTTTTAAATTTCATTCAGCTACTAGGCTGTTACAATTATGAATGATGTAGAACTATAGAAAATACAAATGAATGCATATTCTTATCATCTAGAGCCTTTGAATGACGGAGTAAAAGAACACTTTAAAATATGAATGTATGCAAGAAGGGTGGGCGAAACATAGTACAAAATATATCTGTCCTCCACTTTACATTTATTATCCTAAGTTTACAACAGTTTTAGAACAACAGTGATGTCTTCGTTTCCGTTGTGTTTTAATGTGCAAAGTGTTACAATGATTTTTGCAATGTTTCCAGTGCTTCCAGTTCTTTCAAAGTGAGTCTCCAAGAATGAGTGAGCAAACATTCGCAGCCAATAGGTACGTTAACCTACACCTAATAAGTAATTATTTACCGTGCATCTTGTTGGCTTCACAAGCAAACCGTGTGGTAAAGGTCACATAAGCCTATTAGGAAAGGTGTAAATTAGCAAAGGCAATATTCATAAAAAATCAAAATGTTTAGTATTTGTACATGTTTTCAAATGTTGACGATCAAAGTTCCGAAAATATTTAGTAAACATCACATTGGAAATTAATAATATAAAGATGTATAGAAAAAAACGTATGCTACTCTATAAAATTTAATAACGTTAATAACGTATATGCAGAACTTTATTTGTATGCAACTTACACAACTCTGAAAGATTCGCCTGACATATTGCGAAATATTTATTCGTTTACAATGTTTGTGTGTAGGTTTTAAAATATTTTTCTTATAGAACTTGTTACTTTTGAGTTTCTCATTACTTGTTTATCGAACATATACATCAGTAGAAAAAAGATCAGCAAAGATCACATCAGAATCATATGTCTAGCTACATGTAAAATCTCTGTTCGCACACGATAAATAATTTATTTGACGCTCTTAAATCCATGCTTGCATTTGTCTCTTTCTCAACCCATCATTCATATTCCAACAGTATTTCACATGACTTTACATGAATGAAAAAAGTCAAAATTATTAATGAGAAACTCGACTTGATTAAGTTAGACTATCTGGCTGTATGACATAAAATTCTGCTTGTCGTACTTGCGTTTATTGCCTTTGCATGTGCTTACCTTAATCTAAAGATCAAAATATGCTAAAGTTGACTGAGATAAGAGATGAGATTCACATATTATAATAGGAACACATATACACATATAGAACCTCAATATACCTACTATACTTATTTGTATTTACGAGGAAAAAATATACGCTGCCTGTGGGCACTTCTATATAGATATGCAATCTGCTGTAATTTAGTTTTTCTTTTGCTAAAAACGAGCAAAATGAACAAGATAGATGCTCTTTTGTTCTTCGCCACACATGCGTATGTTTTGACGCCCGTGCTACCGACTGCGGCAAAAGGAACGCTATAATATCCCACTGGTATACAATGCGTGTAAGCAGTTAATTATAAAAAATAACATTAAAGTAAATTATTACACTCACAATGAGCTGCTATTAGTTTGAAGTTGTCATTTATTCCGGCCCTTATAACCTTATGCTGGTTATAAAAAGTCTATCCGTGGCTCATCATAATAATCATCGTACGCGTTAATGTCATTATCATTGCCTTTTGTTTATTTACCTATTTTATTTTAGCTAGCAATACCCAAGATTATATATTTGCACGTCATTTCAGTCGATGAATTCAACACAACCTATGCAAGACTTGCTGTACACAATAAATTTACTGTATGCATACATTAGCTTACAATTATACTACGTGACGGTGTGTGTTATATCCGTTCCGCTTTCTGTCTCAAAAATTATAGGTAGAAAACATGCGATGATTGACCAGATTTAAAATCATATTTTTAATGGATGTACTTTTATCGTCACTATTATTATACTTCATAGTAATGGCTCAACTCACGCCATTTTGTTGAGATATGTGGTACATTTTTAAAATCAAAAATAATCTTTCTGTGAATTAACGATCTTCATATCATTGTCAGAGTTTAAATGGGCATCATAAAAAGGGATAAGGAAGCCATAAAACTGCAACCCGACGATAAAAGTACATATCATAATACTGCATGGTTCATATATGTATGCTAATACATTATTATTATTACGCATGTTTCGCTGCATAATTTGATAACAAGATGCATTATGTATTGAATTAGGGTTTAAAATTTTCGTTATAAGAGTAAATATTATGTCTACATACTTCTATCATCTTTGCACCGAGATTTATTTTTAAAAACTAACATAAACATGTTCTCCTTTGCAGAATTCTGTTCTGACCATACAAAACCTGACAGTTTAGCATTTTCCTGCATTGTACCATGATATGATACTATGTGCATTCGAAATAGCACATATATTTCGTACAAAATTTAGTTTATCTTTTTCTGCATCCTCTTGGTTTTATTGCTTTTACTTGCACTTATTTCTCTTCATATATACCTGCTGTTATAATTATCAACAAACTATGTACGTTGTTATCATGATTGCCTGTCTGCGGTGGTCGGAATGACTATGTATGTACATATTCAAAACATGATAATCGGAAGGAAACACATAGGAATCCTTGACCTATAAATCCACATTTTACTCTCATTCTTTATTGTCGGTTGTTGATGATGTGATGAATAAAACGGATGTTCACTGTATGGTTTAGTGATTAGGATAAACAGAATTGAATTAACTGACCTAGTGGTTAAACCCGGTATTGTGTTTGAAGGGAGGGATAACTGATACTTAACATAAGCCCAATGAAACCACTCTTCTGCTTAGGAGCACCTATAATCTTTTCCATATTTTTTTGCATATTTTAAGAATTCATCGGGTTTTGCCAACTTTGACTTTTTCAAGAGAATTCTTACCAATTTGCATGTTATGTGAAAAAAGGAGCTAACAAAAACCTGACAAATCCTGCAAAAGATAACCCTGCAAATTATTCACTCATCAACTCATTCGTATCGTTTGTTGTGAATCGGCAAATTGTTAAAAAAACATGTATACATGAGCAGTTACACACGATAAAATAAAATGTCGCACATTAAATGACGCGACATATGGATTCTCAAAACGCTCGCTCGTGTGAAGTACACTTGTCGAGACTCCGTAAATAATCAAGTTGAAGCTTATCGAAATTTTCGGAGTACCTATTTATCGACACTATTGTTCTGTATTTTTTCTCTTATTTATTTCTCATGTTTACTTACTATATAGCTCAAAGAAGTAATACGTGTGCGTATATGTAACCACAATATTTGAAACCTCCACAGCGGTTTTGTTTCGAGTTAAAACTTTACCACATTCAGCTAAAAAGTTTTGTTGAAAATCAAGATCATTTTTGGTTACTTGAAAGCTTCGAATATATTCATGTACCATATCAGCAGTAATAACAACCAGACATATACCTATGGAGTTAAAATTAAGCTTCCGTTTTGTGTTGACACAAAACACTAGTTTGCTCCAATTTTTAAAAAATCATGTTTCATGTTACTTCATACTAAAATGGTTGCAATATGTCGGAGCATCAAGTGTAGTCCGTCCATTATTGGATAACATCTGTGAACTGTAATGATATAACCAATTAAACTTGTCTTCAAAAACATCATGTACACAACACAATGGGTCGAGAGAATCACGAATAAAATATTATTGTGTTGCAATCATAAAGTTCATGCAAAAATTTAAAATAAAATATTTTGGATTTCGATACTCCAATTGAATTTGTCTAGTGTAGCTTTTACTAACATGCATGCGCAGTGGCATCATCTCATCATCGACATCAATATGTCGTGGTAGTCGACATAGTCGTAAATAATAAGATACTCCTTCATTCTTGATCACTGACGATGAACCTATTGCATTAGACTAGACATTTTATACAGAAAAATAAAAATGTACAGGTACATCACTGAAACACGGTACTATTTTTGGGCTATACGCATTCAAAATTCAAGTGATCAATTTTACGCTTTCTAATCCAAAAACGATCCATGTTCGTCACATATGCCACGTCGATATACATACCTTCTCGTCGGCTATTAAGCTGAACTGCTGACAGGTATATTCAGCATTTCACGTTCACAACATAGTAGTTGTGAAGAAAAAAAGATATAAAACCCTAAACATTTTAGCGTAATTACCTACGTGCTTTTTTGTGCGGTATTGATTGTGGGATTGTTAAACTGAATTTTGTGCTGGTATAGTTTTTGCTAAATTATTGAATCTGCAGTTTTCAGACGTACATGTAAGGTACATTTTGTATGATACATGAAGTGAAACATTTCCGAACTTTGATTTTTTGTGTCACTTGTTCACTTATATGGGTGGGCGTAATAAATGCAAGTTATCTAACTTTTTAAGGTTGTAGTTGATTATTTTACAGGTAATTGGGGCCGAGGACTCGGTTCATTAATGCAATCGTATGTAAGCATTGTTTGTAAACTTAAATACAATTAAAAGGTTCACAGTTTGGCTCAAAATAAGCCATTTTGCATGCTGCCTTCCTGGAGAGCCACTTCAGAAGTGAAAAATGGTCGAATGAATTCATCGCAAACAGGATGATTCAAAGCATAGGTAATTATGGTTTGCAATCGCAAATATTCTATCCAGCTATCAATCAGCAGCAGAATCATGAACTAACCCCATGAAATTGCATTGGTTCCTTTCCTAGTTAAACGCAGTGGTGAATGGCAGTGGGCACTATAAACTCGAATCCAAATGTTTAGAGATCATTATACTTATACCAAAAATGTCTATCTATTAATCTAAGAAATCGACATTCCATTCTAAGGTATTCAAACTGGTGTCTATTCACTTTTAGATTTATAGGTGCATTATTGATGTGGGATTATTGACCGACCACCCATCTACAGTCAGTATCAGCATAGTCTGTATAGTAGATTTAGACTTTAAAGATATTCTTAAGCAATGTATGAATGACAGCAACTATTCACATTAGAATAGTCTATACATGTGTAATGATATTTAGCATTCCGCAATTTTGTGTTTAGATAGCGGTGTATCGCATTCATAACGTATTTACGTACATGAAAATTTGTGAGAATTCTCTTGTAAGAAACTGGATTGAATTCTAAATTGCGTAATATAAGTAATAAAATTCAGCAAACTCATATTTTTGCATCCAACGTTTGTTACAAGTAAAAAGATCCTCACTACAGCACAAGCAGATTCGCTTGGTTTATTTCCTATAACTTAAATATATTATGTCCTCCACCTTTTTCAAGGTAGAAGCCTGGAGAAAAAAATTGATTTTCCCATATAAATGAATATAATAATGACGCTAACAACTACAACCACATCATTGTGAAGATGCACAAATCAGGTAGACAACAATTTTCTCATTAAACCAAGGCTAAAAATATTATTCTGCATTAAAATTTATGATTGATATAAAAAATCCTTTGAAATTCTGAAAAGATCGCATTATCGAAAATTCATTCAATTTTCTGTTTTTCATCCTTACATGTTGATTGCAAACATCAGTCCGATCTGCAAGCACCTAACGAAATAACATTTTTTAGTTAAAGTACTTGCACGCTCAAATGATTAGATTCCTGAGCTTTGTGGAGAAATTATGGCCAACTTAAAAATTACATCAACCAAACCAACCCTAAACGAATCATCTCTTGAATCATTGTTTCAAAGATGGAAAACAGTCTTGCAAGAAATGTTAATTATAAAAATTTCATTATAATCAGTCCCACGCTCAATTATTATCCTTAGCTATTTACGATGCTCTTAAAATTCCCAATTTTGTCTTTGACTCCTTATATAAATCTTGGAGATGAATAACAACTTGGGAGCACATAGCACGTGATTATAGTAATAATAGGAATGACTCATGTATAAAACCAGTGAGAGGGACCCTAATGACCAAGTTTTTTCTCTATTTATAGCTTCCAATAATTTATGTAAAGAAAAATATAGGCTTGGAATTCCCGTAGAAAACTTATTGGGATTGGAAATAATTTGGACACGTTTGGGGAAGATTTTGTACTCATATACAGATACTTCTCATTACACCAAGCTCACAAATTATAGGCTGACTGTTTTAGTACATACATATTTGCGCATTAAACTTTATGATTCTTTTGTCTTTGCTTTTAAAACCCCTAAATTTTACAAGACTATATACTTTCTTATTCGAAGCAACTTTATGATTTAGAAAAAAAGATATTTTAAGTTAGATTGGAACATTAACGTACACATTAAAATGTTCCAATGCTATAATAATGAAACAAGTATCGTGGGAAAAGGTGCCATCAGTCAAAGAACAAAAAAAGTGGTAATAAGTTTTGGTTTCGCATAAAAACAAGGTGATGGTTAAACGGCTATTTGACTATGACTGCTAACAATATATCAAGGAGTTTCATTCCATTCAATATCAATAGAATGTATGTATGTATGTAACTTGGGAATATCAATAGAATATATGCCTTCCTTGGGGTCACTTTGTAGTTAGGAAGTCTTTTCAGTGCCGTGTATGAAACAAAATAAGTAAAAAGTAACATACGCTAAATGAAAGATTACACTACTACATTTTTATTGCTAATAAGTAAAACTCAATTCCATTCCAATACATAAAATTTATCAATAAACAGTCTCATGTCTCATTTCTGTATGTGTAATAAAAGAGAAACTTCAATTATAAGGCCAAGTTTTTGTGTTTTTTGTATAACACGCATTTTTAAATGTTGACAGGAACACCTCAGGTCTTTTTTCCAACACGGGCCCCTTAATCGACTTCATTAAGTCATAAAATGAAACAAAACTCCTTTTCACCGTATTGAAATGAAGATAGAACTTTTTACTTTATATGACAGAAAATAGGTATTATATGTTTCTTTCGCTTCAAACTATTGTACATTCAGTACATTATGAAAGGAAAACTTTTACTTCATAGAGACGAGATTACATATTTCCCCTTTAGTGATTGCAACATGGAGGAGTTATATAGTAGGGCAAAAAGCAAATAATCATAAAAAATATTCCACTTTCCCTACTTGCTTCCTCGCTCCAAATATTTGCATAGAGCGATAAAGAAATATTACGTACATTTGTCCTTGTATTTTGGACTTTTGGAGTAGTCAAAGGGTTTCTTTCGTTCATTCGTTCTCTTGCCTGTGTCGTTGTTCGTGTGATTTTTCTATATTATAACAAATACCCTAAAGAGCTGTATGCACGTGATGCTGATTTCTTTTTGTGATCGTTTGCTCTTGATCCCATTCTTCCATCTTGTTGGGGAATTGCATTTGGGTTTTGAAACTGGAACGCTGGTTATTGGTGAGATAAGTTTTGTGGAATTCGGGACGACACAGACGCACAATGGTGAGGTAAATATTAAAAACAAAAGCATAGGTCTGCAAAAAATAAATCACTCCGGAACAATTTATGACTTGAATTACACAACATATTACTTAGGTAAGCAATTTGTAGCAACACTATTTCATTCGCAAAATGTATGTATTTTTAGATATTAAAACGGGTAAATGTAGTATGTACGTTTGCATGGTACAATAAAAATGCAGTTATGCTATTATTTGTGAAGGTGTTTTTAAAATCAAAGTTAATGCAGCTAATCTTTGTCCAACAAAAAATTATGATTTACTGATGTAATTTCAAAAGGTTGGACTACTTCAGAAGAAATTATAGCTGTGTGCATACTGTCTTGATCCATGAGCATGTGAAGTGTGCTGCATAAATGTTTGTGTTTGAATTCTAAGCAAATATTTTTAATTCTTAAAATATGTTTACGACCAGTATGCTGTCTGAATCTGGTTCGGAAATCTGAGAAATAATCATCAGTTTCTTAAACTCGTTATCAGTATTTAATTTTTATGCCCCGATCATCATCCAAACTGTTGTACGCTTGCATTTTTATGCCTTGACATATAAATAAAATATGTGTAAACGATGACGCACGTACGCATCTATAAACTTTTGTCTTTTATTGTGCGAAATTATAAATATTTCCTACGATTGCGTATGTTTTTGTTTAGGAGAAGCCATCATGATTTTATTCTGTCTTCCTCCACTTTTTATCGATGAAAGACGTATTATACCACAAAAAGGTGGAAAGTATAATTTCAACCACAATGTATTACATTAGAAACTCTCCTGGGATATTATATACCTAGTACAATCGTACGTAGGAAGACAAGACAGGTAACCAACCAAACCAAGCAGTCAGAAAACATGGAATGAAAAAAAAACTAGCCAACAAGTTGCGTTTTCTATACAATTGTTCGAATCCCATTCGACTACGCAGAGTAGTTATTACCATCCATCCTTACCATTTGCATTCACCTTCCATGTGAAAAATGTAATAATATGTATGCCTTACTGGATAATATACTGGTTGTTTACTAAATACAATTCCAATTTCAACTCTTTGTTGCTCCTGCAGCATGCCATTTATATACGTCTACCTATATTGTTTTTTTGTTTCATTCCATGCTGAAGTGAAGTGACTATTTGCTTTAAGACTACAGTTGGTACCCATTTTCCAATACAGCCTACATACCTGTACATGTCGTCGTCACTTATATGATGATGATGACGATGATTGCATGTCAATAACATCTAGTAAAATGAAGAAAAAAAATACGATAAACGAGCAGCACAAACTTTTGCTTGAACAATCGTTCTATGGATTTTGTTGTTAGCGAGCAGAAAGGTCCATAAAAAGTGCAAACACAAAGAAAAGTTTTTTTTCAGCATCCATAATTTACGCTGACGATGATGTGGTTTTTGTGGAGTTTAGTTGGGAGCAGTTTTTGTTATTTTGTTCTTCAAACTACGACAGGCCAAAAGATACGATGTGTTGTGGTTGAATTTGTAGTATTTTAATGATCTCTGCTCACTAATCTCTCCACAAGTCTGTTTGCTAGGGATTTTACCTGCTTTGAAGCCCTTCTAATGGTAAGACCAGGGAGAAAAGTGCCATTATTACATTATTTGTTGTATACCATTTAGAATTTTCAATGTCTGAACACATTTGTGGCAGTAATAACCCCTCAATAGTTCTAACCTTTGTTAATCAGTTAGACTCGTATGTAATGTTGTGAATGAGTCATTTCAATTCTTAAAGCCTATTATACTACTTGACATATCTAAGAAGTATATTAATGTGCATAATAATGGGACTAACGTAAATATGGAGTTTTACGTATGTAGCTTATTGCATCTACACTAAGAAATTCATTTTGGATCTTGGCGTATGCAGAATTATTCGGTTTCACAATACGTTACATGCATGATTTTCCAATTCTAATTGTCATTAACGTTAACTTTGCCATATTTCAAAGAATGAGCTACTACTATTAGCTTACCATACAGCAAACATCATAAAAAACCAAATGAAAAAGTCCTTCACTTTCGTCTTTCATGTAGTCATCAACTCATCGTCCAATATTCTTTGCAAAAAAGAAGCTTAAGCAAGCTCGACTTTGGTGCTGTCTGATGTAATATTTTCAGCATATCAGCTCTGTCGAAGGGAATTTGACAACGCTCTTACCATCTTACCTTGATCTTTGGTATTTGTTCTTCACGTTTTCAGAATGATGACAATCGCATTATTTCGACCACCCCATCCATATCTATGCAGAGTTTTTTGTATATTTTTCACTAATTGAATTTATCTAAATATTTATTATTATCATCCTGTGAATATTCAAGATTCATCACACCATCATCATCACGCGCCAGTTGGAAGCACGACAAGGCAAAGTTGGTTAAATAAGTAGTAAGGAAGGAGTTGGTTATGTAGTACCCCATGTCAATGATGAATGGTTGTTGAGAGTTGAAATTACGTCACCATTGATTATTTTTTGCTGTTAAAATTATATATGCATGATTTCATTATGTTTACCTGTTTTTCAAAGTTTACATTTATTTTGTCCGTGAACATTGCATTGAACATGGAAAAAACGCATGCTTTGCAAGCAAAAGTAAACTGGCTATTTCTTCAAAGACGTGTGTTTTATTTTCACTTGGCTAGTTCTTTTAGTAGCAGTTTGAAGATTAACCAATCATCCTTAACAGTATTATAGACTTGTTCTTGTCCAAAATTAAATGTTCTCCTTATTTAATATGTGGATGAATTGCTATGAAGAAAAGAGCAAATTCTTTAAAAACTATCATCATCCACCAGTCACGTATGCAACAAATTCGTGCTATTTCTGGCGATTGTTCCATACGACCAGTCCACGAGCAAAACAACTTCATCTGCAAATAAGCAGGTATAATTATATGTTTTGCTGTTGCAGTGGGCAATATTATTTTTACCATTTTTAACAGTGCAGAACTACACGGTTAAATATCGCATCATAAAAAGACAAGTAGTAGGGCTGTTAAGACATGATGAAATTTAGTGTTGGTACTATTATAATAAGATTATTATGAGTTTTCGTGTAAAAATAATAATAATATTTAGTTTTAAGCCTTACAGCAAGTCATTTGAGGGACACATCAAGTCACTTTGATTATAGAAGATTAAATACAAACATTCAAACATCGTAGAGTAAAAAGAGGGTACAACCCTGTAAAAATAACATGGAAGCCTATAACTGTGAGTGAGTTCATTTTCACCTTGTTGGTTCTGAATAATAATAACATTAGTATTCTGTCGCCCCTTTTTATTAGGCAAAAATAATAAAGAGTTTTGGGCTGTGCTGCATAATATAATAAGCTTGTTTGTGTGTAGGTGTGAAAATTAAGAAAAGGCAGACCAAGAAGTAAAAAGTGACACACTAAATCTAAACATGATAGGGCAGCAGCAAGCACGCAAAGAGTAACTGTCTATTGTGAATTTGAAAAGAGATAAGAAAAACCGCAAGGATATCTGTGTTGACAAAGGTAATAGTGACGAGGCATTCTTATTTTAGAAAGAAATTAAAAAATCCCTTGTGCGCGTCCATATATAATCTCTGTCTTATTTTTCGGCTTTTTAAGAGAGTGCTCAACACTCTTTGACACGGATAAGGACGAAATATTGATAAGATGTTAATTTACACGCGTGGGCGGAACTGTGAACACATTGTAAAGTTTGAGCTTTTGCGTGTTCAGTGCAAAACAAAAAATATTTTCGAAATCTGAAACAACCCAGCAACAAAAGTTCGTCTAGCATGGTTGATGTGTGTGCGTGCAGCATGCATGATTTTCGACTCAAGTAATTGCTTAGAAGAAAGCAAGGCAAACACAGACCCTGATAGCGAAGGCCAACAACAAATTAGATTTTTAACAATAATATGCAAGTCTGGTAGCAAATTTCAAATTATTATCGATCGACGGATTCGTACATATGAACTGTCATGCGATGCAAGTATTTTTAAATGTCAGAAGTTGCCTGATTAAATATTATGTTAAAAAGTTTCATATTATGCGAGGGAAAAACAGACAAAGTTTTTGGTGTAATACACTAAAAAAATTTAAACTCATCCCTTTCGTCTGATAGTAATCAAGTATGTATCACGTCGTATGCATGCATTTGATGGAGTACACAACAACCTGGGACCATTGTCTGGTTTTATTTTGATTGCATGTCGGATGCAAGAGAGTAGATGGAAGAACAGCTTCCGGAGGAGATAAACCTCGCATGGAGTAGAGGTCAATGGCAGACAATATTAGTGTACTATTATGCTACTGTATTCGTATTTACTATTGTGTTTATTACATGTTATAGCAATTTTGACATTCCTGTCACTACGCATAACTATCTGACATTAATCAGTAAATATTGATGAAAGTCTGCTTTGTTAGGTTGGCATTGTACTACATACACTGCTACTCCTGTCTTTGTTACATTAGTCGAGGTTATTAATTTAAGGTAATTCGATGATCAAATTACTACATTCGGATTGCGGAGAATAGAATCCTGTATTTTGTTGTTAACTTGACAAATGTTTATAGCCCAAAATATATGTGTGGTTATGTTATAATGGTAAGCAGTAGGCACATACATACATATATGTATTGCAACCTGCACCTGAACCAAACTTTTCTAAATGAAAGACCAAAGATCTTTTTACAGGTCTGAAAACTCCTTTCAAAGAAATACCTGTCAAAAGTTCAAACAAAAGACGCCCACGCCTGGTTTTGTTTTCAAATTGGACAATGAAACGTCAAAGTTTTTGCTCGCCTTCCTTTCTCTTCCTTCGTTGAAACCAGAGATGCGCACTAAACAAAGTTCTATTATGTTGAATCATGGCTATTCATTGTAAAAAATCATGACGAAAGGTCTAAATCTTCAAAAACTAAACGCAGCCCTTTCTCAAATTGAGTTGAGTGCTGAGTCCGGTCTTTCAAAGTAATTTTAAAGTTTTGCAGTTTGTAACTCCATAAAAAACCTGTAACAAGTAACATCAACCAGCTTTTGAGGTCACGCAGTCACTGTACTCCTCATCAACTTGTTACTCATGAATTTCTTCTGACATTTGACCGTATTCAGCGTTGGTGGAAGTTCCGCTAAAACAGCTTTGCCTACTGAGAAATGACAACTTCGAACAACCAACAACAACATCTGAGTAGGTATAACATTTAAGTTTATATAAAAATCGAGACGGGAAAATAATGACTGCCGTGCTTACTTAGTTTAATATACGTAACTACACTTAACATTGCCTCCGAGCAATTTTAGTACTCGAACTTCCATCATGTCACTACAAGTGATCCTTGCTTTTAGTCATTGTATCAGCTTATTTTAACTCTCAAACGAACAAGCTTCTACTCTACGAGCTTTCATGCAAACAATGGCAAAGTTTCTATTCGAAGACCCGGAGTTTTTTAAGTTCTCTTCCAATGTTCTTGTTTTATTATATACCCTTTCCTTTAGAATAAATGACCATCATGAATTACAACTGAATTTGAATAATGGGATATGCCAAACCCATACGCTTGCTCGAGTCCCTATATACGATTACCAAATGCGCAACTTCCTTTTAAATGAACAAAAACTATGTGCCTTTTTCGGCATGCATCACACTGCCGTAAACTTGATAATAAAGTTGGATGTTATGATGTGATGTGGTTAACTAAATCAGATATTTTTGGGAGTGGTAATCTGGTCCATACTCTATTTTAACTTTCATATAGACCAAGAAGGTCGAGTAAATCCTATTGAGACCTTCTGCTACTTTCGATATCAAACTAAATCTTCACTCTTGTAACAGTACAAATAGATGTACATTTGTGAGCGTCAATGTATGAGTCACACTTGCATTTTTAGGTCTTTGTAATTCAGTGTACACATTAGAGTAGTCTTTTATTCACTGTCTGAAGGTCACTGCTTTTGTTTATTTACGACTGTCTGATTGTCATTGAATAATATAGCAATGCCTGCATTCTGGTCCCTTCAGATCAAGCATTGTCCAAGCCCAGGATGGATCCCACGAAAGTTTGGGAGCCGTCCAATAACAAGGAGGATGTTACACAAAATTCGCGTTTCTTTTGCAAAAAAATTTTTTTTTGCAAACTTGTGCTTTTGGGTATGGGGAATTCGAAAAAAATATTTTAAAAATTATTTGACCTCTACTTGACCCCATAAATAGGGGTCAAAAGTGAAAATTTGCGGGATCGGGCTGTAATTTGGTATACCTGTGCTTTCGAGCATGGGGAATTTGGAAAAAATAAAATAAAAATTCTATGAGGTCAAATTGACCCTTAAATGGGGTCAAAAATAAAA
>JAQIXW010002207.1:0-16276 GCA_034700685.1 Willowsia buskii | reverse complement strand
GTGATTCCACCCCACCGAAATTTCAAAGAGCTTAATCCAGACATCAACTTGGAAGTAATTCCAGCCCAGTTACCAATCGAACCAGTAAGTTGGCCAAAGCTAAACAATGGCAGTCCCAGAACTGCAGGAATCAGCTCCTTCGGTATCACAGGCACTGATGGCCACATAATCTTGCAAGAAGCTGTCCAGTACTCCAATCAGAGAATAGTTCTTACCGGATTCGAGCGTCCTTTGCACATCATGACCATCACAGCAAGGACAGAAGAGGCTCTGGATAGCCTTCTGGATAGATACAAGGCCACTCTTTCAGCGGAAAACTATTCAGAAGAAGCATTCCGTAATATGGCATATACAACAAATGTCGGTCGAGCGACATTCAACTGGAGAGCTACTGTGATTGCCAAGGATGCTGAGGAAGCTGTTCAGGCACTCGACTCCAATAAGCTTCTGAAAAGCGAAGTTACCACTGGGGAAACTGGAAAAATCTGTTTCCTTTTCACTGGACAAGGCAGTCAATATCATGGAATGGCTAAGGAGCTTTACGAGACAAGTCCAGTCTTTCAAATGCATTTTGACCAGTGCGAAAAGATCCTCACAAGAAAGTACAAGGTCTCAATCGCCCAAACATTTTGGGGAAAGGAGGAAGACGAAAGCAGTAGTTTGGTCAACAGATCATTGTACAGTCAAACGGGTATATTTGTGGTGGAGTACTGCCTCATGAAATTATGGGAAAGTTGGGGAGTAAAGCCAGACTTTGTTTTGGGACACAGCTTGGGAGAATTTTGTGCTGCTGTTTGTGCTGGAATTCTGACATTCGAGGAAGCACTCACTCTAGTAGCTGAGAGGAGCCGATTGATTGATGGCTTGCCAGAAGGGAAAATGCTGGTCGTCAAGGCAGATAAGTCCAGTGTGGACAACTATCTTAACAAATTCACACTAGAGAACAATGAAAAAGGACCTGAACTAGACTACGCGGCTGTCAACTCCCCAGATCAGACGGTGCTCGCAGGGGCGACTAAGACCATTCTGAAATTTTCTGAATGGCTAAAAGAGAAAAATGTGAAGACTTCAGTGCTCCAAAGCACTCATGCTTTTCACTCCAGGCATATGGATCCAATGCTCCAAGAATATAGGGCAATTGCCAAGAAAATATTTAAAAATAAAACAAAAAGTGAATCCACTAACAGCCCAGGCTACGTCTCCGGAATGCTAGGAAAAATCGTGGATGTTTCAAGTAGCCCCATTGACTGGCCAGAGTACTGGGTACAGCATACCAGAGAAAAGGTCAACTTTGCAAATGCCAGTAAAGCAGTTTACAATGAAGCTGGCTGCCGACTGTATCTTGAGGTTGGACCACATCCGGTTTTGACAGCTCTCACAATGATAAATAATGATGGAAACCAGCTAGTTTGCTTGCCAAGCATGCGACGAAATGAAACCGACTGGAGAACAATGCTCAACACACTTGCAAAACTATTCGTTAGTGGAGCTGTGGACATTGATTGGAGACGATTCCATCAATTCTATGAAAGGACGAAGGTCGGCCAGTTGCTTCCCACTTATCCATTCCAAGGGACAAAATATTGGCCAAGTATTTTGAACTCAACGGGAGTAGAAATTCATCCTCTTCTTGGCTCCAACATTCCTAATCCCACAAACTCCAAGATATTCCAGAGCAACTTGAGCTTGCAGAATGTGGAATATCTCAAGGACCACGTGATCGGAACAATGGTTGTATTTCCTGGAGCCGGCTACATGGAAACATTGCTCATGGCTGGGCATGCTACTCTGGATGGAGGCGCAACAGAGTTCAGATTTCCAAGGAGACCCATTCAACTGGAGAATTTTAGAATCGAGGCTCCACTCGGATTGGAAGAAGGAACTGGATGTAACTGCCAAACAGTGGTAGAGTATAATGCTGGGCAGGAGGTCGAATCAGGAGGAGGATTGTTTGTAAAATTCTATCATGAAAAGAAGGAGAACGATGAGGGATCGTCGAAGTGGGTGCAACATGCTTCTGGATCCTTTTCTCCATACAATCCGGGCAACGGAACTCCTGTGGATGTGGAAACCAAGGATGTCTATTTGGAAACAATGACAAACTTGAAAACGACTGGAAAGGAGGAGGAAAACTCTCTAAAGGAATTTTACGATAAGGTTGCTGATGTCGGGCTTAAATTTGGTCCTACGTTCCGAACGCTTGGCAAAGTTTGGAGGGGAACAACTAGCGAGAAGAAGGAATTTCTTGCGGAGGTGAAAATTCCAAAGGATGCTGGAAGCTATCTAGTCCACCCAACATTGATTGACGCCATGATCCAGGCTTCCGTGTTTCATGGAGAGGGAAGCAAAAAGATTGAGAAAAAGTTGAGGGTCCCTCTTGGATGCGAGAGGTTTGTCTGGTTTAGACCTCTCACAACTGCTGAGGGAGTGACAGAAGAGAACATGGAGGACGAAGAAGGTTCCACCGATGATAACGAATATTGCTACATTTACTCTCATGGCCAGTCCAAAACTATCGTACTCCTGGACAAGGAAGGCAACCCAGTAGCAGCTTTAGTGAAAGTTGAAGCGATTGAGACAAACGCAAAGTCAATTCAAGCGCTGTTGGAAACCCAGGTGAAGTCTGTACCTGATTTGTACAAGATAAATTGGAAGCCCACACTTGGACCACTTCAGCGACGACTTGACTTCTCAATAATTATGGACACTGTTGATGTAGCAGAGATTGAAACTACTGATCTGTCTGACCGTTCAGACATTAACGTGCAGGTCAGGCGGGACACAGACATTCTCGTCTCTACTTATGGCACCATTGCATTCATCAACTTGGGATGGAAGCCTAAACTTAACGATACAATTGTTTTGGACGAATTTGTGACGAAATTGGGAATTAGTATCCAGCACAAAAAGTTGGCTCGTCAGTATCTCGTCTTCCTGGAAATGGAGAATATCTTGGAAGGATTTGACAATTCGGAGGGAGAGAGACAATGGTCTGTAAAAATGGTTCCAGAACCATTAGAAAAATTAGAGGCTCTGAGCAAAAATCTTGTTCAGCGAATTGCTGTCGTAGAAGATCAGAGAGATCAGGTATTACTCCTTCAAAACATTGGAGAAAAGCTGGATAAAATTTTCACAGGTTCGGAATCCGCCCTCAGAATATTGTTTCCAGAGGATGAATCCAAACCTTCCGTTACCAAGTTTTATATCAGCATTTTCAAAAAATCGAGGGGTCTCCTGCATCGAAACTGGTGCAAAACCTGGGACAGCCTTAAGATAGCATATGAAAAGCAGTCTCTTCCAATGCCAAAGATTCGATTCTTGGAAGTGGGCGCTGGAACTGGCTCAATCACAGAATCAGTCTTGAGCTCAATCGAAGCTTATGGAATTCAGTATGAGTACCACTTTACCGACATCTCCGCGGCATTCTTTCCAGCCGCTGAGAAACGCTTTGAAAAACAAAAACATAATTTCAAGTTCCGAAAACTGAATCTGGAACAGGACGCCACGTCACAGGGATTCGCTCCCAAATACTTTGACTTCATTATTGCTGCACAGGTGGTCCACGCGACTAGAGATATTAAGGAGACATTCATGAATATGCGTCAACTACTTAAAGATGGTGGAAATCTGGTACTTAACGAACAACTCGGCTCAATAAGGAAGGTCGACCAACTCTTTGGCGTTCTTGATGGTTATTGGCGCTTTACAGATTTTGAACTCCGACCTCATCATCCAATGTTGACATTTGATAAATGGAGTGAAGTCGGAAAGATGACAGGATTTAGCAAAGTTGCATACTCCCACGATTTCGAACTGGCAATCATATCCTACCGGGCGGATGATGGAAGCCATTCCAGATATGATCTTCTCGCCAAGACGATGAATCTTGAAATGCAGAAAATTCAAAAAGAGTCACGCGTCGCATGGGTGGTATTTTATGGAGAAGAGGAAGAAGAATATGTGCGCCAGCTCCAGGAAAGATTTGATTACATTGGAAGGAAAGCTTTAATTTTGGTGAAGCACTCAGCGAAATCCCAAAACTTGAGTAGTAGCTCTCCCTTAAAATCAAAGTACGAAATTAGAACCAACAATGCAGAAGATGTGGACGCCCTCTTTTCCATTTTAACCCGACCATCAAACAAGGAAGATCCAAATGGATTCGCCTCCATCGAGGGGATCTTGATCACGTGGGGTCTGCGTGGGCAGGGAATAGATCAATCTGAATTCGCACAACCGTTCCTGGTCTTGACTCAACGAGTTCTCAAACTGGAGAAAAAGACGCTTCCACAAGTTGTCGTTTTAACTGCTGGACAATACTCTTTGGGTGACGTTCTCTGCGAAAACCCATCCTCCTCCACGTTGATAGGAATGACCAGATGTATTGCAAATGAGCACAGTGAGCTGAGTATTCGGGGGATCGATATAAATCCATCTGAGGTCTTCTCTACTGTTGATGAAGTCTTCCAAGAAATATTTACCAACTTTAATGATGAAGTCGCCCACTTTTGCGCATTCCGCGGGGGAGAGCGCTTCATCCCAAAAATGCTGCCAGAGAAAACTCATCAAAGCAAAACACTCCCTCTTCCTCCAAGTACAGAGAGGTTCCAGTTGATTCACCCAAAATCAAAGTCTATTCAAGATTTAGAATTTGGTGACTTGGAAGTGTTCACTTTGAAGGGAAAGGAGATCGAAGTGAGGGTGAAATGCAGTGCTCTCAATTTCAAGGATATTCTCAACATTTTGAAGCCCACTGAAGAGTTCAAGGATAGCAACGGAGTTGGATTTGATTTTGCTGGAGTAGTAACTGCAGTCGGAGAGGCTGTCACTCTGCTCAAAATTGGAGATCCTGTGTTTGGAATAAATATCATGGGAAATGCTCTTCCAAGTCATATTAAACTTCCAGAGGAAGCAGTAGCCTCCGTTCCAGATTCGTGTACGTTCACAGAAGCTGCTTGCTTTCCAGCTGTATTCTCAACAGCTTACTATTGTCTTGTCCACATTGCCCATGCAAAGAAAGGAGAGACCCTTTTGGTTCATACGGCTTCCGGTGGAGTTGGTCTGCTCGCTATTCAGATTGCCAGGTACCTTGGACTTGAGGTTATATGTACAGCAGGAAGTCAGAGGAAGCGTGCTTACCTGAGATCATTGGGACTCAAAAATGTTTTCCACTCAAGAAATACAAATTACGGGAAGGAGATCTTGGAGGTGACAAATGGCAGGGGAGTGGACATTGTTCTGAATTCCTTGACTAGCGCGGGATTCAAGGAAGCTACTCTTGAAGCTTGTGCGAAAGGGGCGCGCTTCGTGGAAATGAGCAAGTTGAATATCTGGACGAATGAGGAGGTCGCTGAAAGGAGACCAGATCTGAAGTACACGATTATCGACCTCACAAAATTGGATGAAGACACTAGCAGACAGTTGCTCACAGAGAGTCGTAAACTTTTGGAGGATGGTGTGATAAAGCCAATTCCTTACACGCGTTTTGACGCTCAAAGCATTCGCGAAGCTCTGACATATCTGCAGAAGGCGCACCACATTGGAAAAGTGGTGGTCACAATGCCGGAACTAAAACCTGGACAAATCGAGCGTACTCAAATGTACACCCCATTGTTCAACGAGAGAAGTACCTATCTCATTACTGGAGGATTAGGAGGAATTGGAATGGAGGTGTGCAAGTACCTGATCGAGCAAGGTGCCAGGAATGTGGTTCTTGTTGGAAGGAAGCCACCAACTGAAAAGACTGCCGAGGTGATTGACAACCTGAATAAGGAGAAGGGCTGCAACATTGTCGTATTCCAGGCCGACGTGGGTGACCAAAATCAGTGCCAAGAAATGTTCCGAAAGCTGAAGAGTTCTGAGCACAATCTCCCTCCCCTCAGGGGTATCATGCATTGTGCAGGAACTATTGCTGACGCCTTGATCGACAACGTCAAATGGGAAGACTTCCTTACAACTTACCAAGCAAAGATTAAAGGCTCCTGGAACCTGCATGAGAACACCAAGGACATAATTCTCGAGCATTTTGTCCTCTTCTCTTCAGTGACCGCTCCATTCGGCTCACCAGGTCAGGCCACACACGTCTCAGCTTGTACTTTTGAAGACACCATGGCCCACTTTAGACACAGTCACGGTCTCCCAGCAACGACAATCAACTGGGGTCAGTTTGGCCAAGTTGGAATAGCTGCGGAAGCAGATGTCTACGCAATCCGTCCCTTTTCCCCTCAGCAGGGAATCAACGCACTTGACCTCATTCTCCGAGACAATAGAAACCACACAATTGTCGCATCTTTCGAGAATGCCCTCGCTGCAGCAATCAAATATCTTCCATATACAAAGCGGGTTATGGATAGCTCAATCTTTAAATTCGCAGAATCTGCCAACTCATCCAAGAAGTCTTTGCAGATTAGCAGCACTCAATTCTGGGATGAATACAATGAGTGCAAAGATGAGAGGGAGGAGAAGGTCGAGGTTGTCAAACGATTTACAAAAGTTTTGCTCAGACATGTTTTGAGATTGGATGCTGATGAGACCATTGATGAAAATATGGATCTTCAAGATATGGGCGTTGACTCGTTGATGATGCTGGAACTGAAAAATCATATCCAGGAGGTGTTGGGCGATCGCGCAACGATCACACAGTCTGCAATGAAGGATTGTACAACCGTAAGTTTGCTTAGTGATCGTCTTGTCCAGATTATTGAAGGGGAAGGAGAGTTTGGTACTGTGGAGCCTCCAACCTTGGAACAAATCCGAGAAATGATTCTGGAGGATTGTAAGCTTCCAGAGAATATTCGAGCAGAGGTTCCAGGCTCGGAGAAGAAACCATCTGAAATTAGGGTTTTGCTAGTGACTGGTGCAACAGGTGTATTGGGAAGTCACATGCTCAGAGAAATTTTGGAGGAATGTCCACAGCTGACGAAAGTCTACTGTTTGGTGAGAACCCGGGGTGGAGAGTCTGCGGAGGAAAGGCTGGTCACTATTTTGGAGCGGAATTGTGTGATGAGCTTTATGAAGAATTTTGATAAGGTACAATGCATATCTGGGAACTTTATTGAGGAAAGGCTTGGTTTGGGGGTGGCCGACTATGAGCAACTTGCACAAGAAGTGGATGCAGTTCTCCACTGTGGGGCAAAGGTCAATCATGTGGAGTTCTACAGGAATGTAAACGGGGGAAGGAGTGACGCCAGGAGTGTGAATGTCGGGGGTCTCCTGAAGGTACTGGAATTTTGTGGTGTCGGAAAAACCAAGCATTTGATCAACACGAGCACCTTGCTTTGCGTGAGTGATGTCAACGAAGATGATGGAACTTTGTTGGAGGGTTGGCCGGATGTTGGAAAAATGACGGTTACTCATAACAGGGGTTACCAGAACTCCAAATATGTTCAGGATCTACTTCTGAGAGAGGCGACAGAAAAGAGAGGAATACCTTGCAAATGTTTTAGATATGCGGAATTGCGTGGAAGTAGAGTCACCGGAAGCTCTCTGCTGGAAAGCAGTCATTTCATGAGAACTTACTTATTTTTCCTGATGGAAGGAATTATGCCTGAAACTCCAATATCCTCAAATTTCCTACCTATTAATCTTGCCGCAAAGATCACTGGAAGAATTATGTTTAATGATGAGGCACCAAATGACGTTTTCAATGTGAGCCATCCAGATCCACAACTGATGCAAGAATATCTTCCCACATTGGCAGAGGAACTGGGTCATCACATAGAACTGATCGAGTTTGAAGCTTATCGGAAACGAGTTTTAGAGATTGTCAATTCGACAGAGGAGAAGGATAAGAAGAAGGCGGCTATGTTGACAGAATTCCAAGATTTGTACAAGGATGAAGACTCGATTCAAACACTTTTCTCGGGAGCAGCGCCCAGTGTGAAGAAATTCTTTGAAAATACAGCAGACTTTTGGAAGAGTAAACGACTCCCTGAATTGGTTCCAGATTTGTATGAAAATATTGAGTCGTCTTATGAAATTAATAAAAGGGATTTCCTGGTGGGTAAAAGTGAAGGTTTATTTGAGAAGTTGGGCTTGTAAATATATATTATTAAATTTTTAAACATTGTTTATTTTAAAATTCTATTTTGACTACTAATATACATGTAAAAATCTTTCATAGATATAATTTATTTTGCTTGAAACGCTTTTTAATAATTTTTCTCTCGCAGCTCATTTCTTTTTCTGTTGTAAATCTTTAAAATGAGAAAAAATGTAAGCATTAAAGATGAAACTTTATCATACTATGTACGTATTTACCTATTATACTTTTATGGTTTACTTTTTAAATGAGATATTTTACTATGCCTAATGTATATGTATTTGAATATAAAAATAAATCTTGAAAACCAAAGAATTTCCATTACTGCGTCATTCGCGGCAATTATAAAAACGAATCTTGCATGGTAATCAGTATCAAGATTTAGGATACTACATGTGATGAATACTGATCAATTGACTTGTATTTATATTATAAAATTAATTAATTACATTTTATATAGCGATTCTGAGCACATGGAATACATACATGAGTTTATAATTAGAGATAAGCTTAATATGTAGGTACATATATTAATATACACTTCGTGTTTTTATAGGCAATATTATCTTTTCCGTACATGTACGCTTTTGCACTATATTCTCGGTTCTTGCAATTTGCAATCTTGTTTACGTTTAACATGTAATGTGTATTATTGTGCGTGTAATGTTTGCATGTGTATAAGTAGTGTAAGCAGGGAAAGGGAAAATTAGGATGGCATAATTGCACAAGAGAACTTGAATAGTATGCCTATATATCAAGTTCTCTGCAAATACACTATCATCATCACTTTATCATTCATTCATTCATGTTTGTTGTACATTTACTCACATTTGTGCAACTTTGCTCTTTTACAGTAAGAGAATATTAAGATAAGAATGCTGTTCAATTTATGTATAGACTTGCCTTATTTCATGAAACTATTCAATGAAATCGTATATAACTTTGCGTGAGCAAAGTTTAAGCGAAACTTGTTTTTATCTGCGAAAAATATGCAACTCAAGCAAAAACTTGCATCTCTCATGTGCATTTGATGCTCTGATAACAGTTGACGTGACAGAGCGATAACCTTTCAATTCTGTTAGGGTGACGTCCAGCTTAAAATTAGCTCAAGAAGAAGCGTAAAACCTTTTGATTCATCTAGTTTCGCAGTCAAATCGCAATAAAAAATTAAGTTTAGTCGAAAAAGCATACATGTAAAACTAGCAATAAGTTTTTGGTGTTGTGTTATAATTAGGACAAATTTCCAGCTCTGTTTCGTATATTTAAACCTGCAAAACATTGAATTAAAATTATGGCTTGTTCATCTTCTGGACAATCAGATCCTTCCGAAAACAGTTCTGACGAGTTTGATGACATGTTTGTCATTCTTGACCTACTTAATTTGAAAATTGCTAATAAACAACCAGGCGATAACGGTTTCCACGATGATAACGAGTTTTGCAATATTCTTGAAAACACAATTTTTGAAAGTGGAAACTTGAAGGATACTGAAGAAATAAAAAAGTGGAAAAAGTATGCAGAATTTCTAGAAAAGCGTGCATTGGAAACCGAAACAAACTTCATAGAACTTAAATCAGAGAAGAAAAAGATACAAAAGGTGTACGATTCATCTAAAGGGCAAGTTCTGGAGCTAATGAAACAAACCAAAGATTACAAAAAACAAATAACAGATCTCAATGGAAAACTTGAGAAGAAAAACAAGGATTTTGAAAAGATGAAGGCCGATTTCACGGAACAAATTCGGCAGTTAACATCAATAAGTGAGTATAAAATTGCGAAGCTGACAAGGGAAAATATGAATTTAAAAGGAAGTGTGCAACAAAGTAGCGACAAAGCTGAGCGATTTCAAGATAAAGTTGTGGAATTGGAAAAAAGAAACAAAAAGATTGAAACCGAGCTCCAAAATAAAGTACATTATTTGAAGGAGGTGGAACGAATCATGGATCAACAGCAACAAGTACTTCGAAATAGTAAGGATAAGCATAAAAAAGTGAAAGAAGAACTGCAAGACAAAATAGTAGAGCTGGAACTGGGTCTAGGAGCTAAGGATATTGAAATCGAGAAATTAAAGGGTGACTTGGAAGGAGAGAAACTGAAGCGACAGAAACTGACAAAGACATCATGATGAATAATATGTAGGGATGTAAATACCTTGTTGTTGTGTTTTCAAGTTCAGAGATTTATAAATTTTCAATGTGCATAACTAGAATGAATCATTGTATCGATAAATGATTTTTATTTATACTTTAACTATAAGATTTTGATTGATTACGATTTCATTTATTTTTTGGAATATTAAGTTTACTTGATGTTGTTGAATAGAACTTTACAAGTCTTCTCAGCATTACTGATAACTTACCACCATATAATATACTCGCTTTCTTAATATTTTTATCGGTACTATTACATTGCCAATGCCAATATTGCCATATACTTTTTGCTATCGTTATTATAAGTATAATGTATGTGAACTTGCAAATGGCATTCTTTTCATAGTCAATGTCAGTATGATGACGATAAAGTTTGAGAAAAATTGTACCAAAAGTTTTGAATTGCATTTGTAAAATCAGGAAATTTTTCAGATTTAAAAAAATAGCACTGCTTCATAACGCTAATCCTATACATCTGATGTGCTTATTCACATGCATATTTTCAAATCATGCTTTTAAAACTTTTGTTATTAGGGCAGTTGTTTCAATTGGATTTCAATGTTGCACAATAGCTATTCTCTTTCAGATTGTGCAAATATTTCTTGTGAAATGATGTAATTTTGAATACAATAAATTGAATGCCTGTTTAAACCACCCAATATAAACCTTCCACTTTCTAAGTATTCCTATTTCAAATGTACACGTAGACCCAGGCGCCATGTTGCTTGGGACCTTAATCTCCGTATTTTTTGCGATAATAACTTTAAGCTATGGACAAACTGTTGAAGGACCTTATCCAGAGTCAGCTTCCAAAATAAGTCCTGAGCTCCTTTCCCTTCTTGAGAATGGAGAAACCCCAGACGTGATGGTGACCTTTGTCGGAGGAAACGACGAGCCACTGGAGAGGGCCTCCCTACTCCGATTCAATGATCGAGACCAGCGTTCAGAAGCGATTTACCAGAGCTTGGTGGAACATTCCGACAACTCGCAGAACGGAGTCATCCAAATGTTCTCATCAACACGCAGTGCAGGCGATCATGACTTGGAGTTTAAAAAATTCTGGATCACAAATGAAATGTGGGTGAGAGGCGGCGATCTGAAGACTATTCGTGAGATCGCGGAGAATCCTCTAGTGTCTGAGATAATGGTGGAACCCGTGATAGAACTGATTGATGGGAAGGATGATGCAGCAGAAGACTCCGCCAGGGCCCTAGCAGATTCAGACTTCTGGCCTAGACCTGAGGACGGCGAGATTCAGTGGCCCATTGAAATGGTACGAGCTCCCGAGGCGTGGGAGGAACTGGGTGGGAATAAGGGTGAGGGAGTGGTCGTTGGAATTCTTGATTCTGGAGTCCGACACACACACGAGACCTTGCGAGATAACTTCCTGGGGGATTATGGCTGGTATAACCCACAATCAATGGGCGAAGAACCGGTTTTCCCTAATTACCATGGCACAATGGTTGCGTAAGTTCCTGTTTACTTTCGGTGCACGAGCTATTTTGTAATTTTCGATATTTAAATAATGTCAGTTGTACTTTTGAAGTGGTCTAGCTGTAGGGAGTCGAGGAATCGGAGTGGCACCAGGAGCTAAATGGTCGGCATGTAGAGGCTGTGGTTGTTGCGAATGTTCGAGGAGTCATTTGCTGGCTTGTGGGGAATTCTTCGCGTGCCCCACGTTGACCGATGGAACAGGCAGAGATTGCTCAAAGGCACCCCATGTGATTGCAAACTCTTGGGGCGGAAAATTTTCCCGTCCACAGAAATTTCATGACATGATTGCGGCCTGGCATAGTATGGGAATAATTCCCGTTTTTTCGATTGGTAACAGGGGTGGTGCTAACAAAGGCGATGGAGGCTGTAGATCAACAACATTTCCTGGAAACCTTAAGGATGTGATTGGCGTTGGTAGTGTCAATATTGATGTGTCGACGGATGGTACACGCTCTTCCAAAGGTCCAACTGATGATGGGAGGATAAAACCGGACATTGTGGCGCCTGGTGAGCAGGTCCCGTCTTGTAGTGGCAGGGGTGATAGAGACTATAGGAAAGACTCGGGTACCAGTTTCTCTTGTCCCCTCGTTGTAGGAGTAGTTGCTCTTCTTCTATCTCGGGATAAAGATATGGGCTATGAGAAGGTTAAAGAATATCTCTTCAATCACACTGACCAAGAAAGTCTTAAGGTTCCTACGGAGAACTCAGATGACCCTTCAGGTTGCGGAGCTGTCCAGGACGGGGCACTTGTGTTCCCGAACAATATCTATGGTTTTGGTCTAATCAACGCTTATGATGTAGTGAAAGCCCAATCTGAAGCTATGGCAGGCAGCTAAGGAGTTTGAAGTAAAACTTTAAAGTTATAAGAGACGCAACGCAGTATAAGAGTTAGTATAACTGCGAAAGTAAAAATGAAATAAAAACGTGTCACCTTCAACATGAATTGGAGTACTATATTTATTAAAAAGAGGTCTTATGTATGCGAATGCGAAGCATAAATAGCTACAAAAAAACTAGTAAACTATGTATTTTAAACAGCAGCTAGATAGTCCAAGGTAAAAATATTTATTTCATCTTGATTGATACATTCTACCTATTCTGAAAAACTAAAGATCACCTGAGTCGTACGCACTTGACAATTCGCTAAATTATTTTTAAGTAGGTACTTTTGCTTTAAATATTAAATTATTGAGATTTAAGTACGTTACAAAATTATTTATGCGTATTAATTTTCCAAATGAATAATAAAATGTAAAAAGTGCAAAGTTGGTATTGTATTTACGTATTTACAAATCTCAGTTCAAATTACCAGTGGAATTTCGTCGAAACGTTTGAAGGATCTGTGAAAATGTAGGACGCATCATTGGATTTGCTTCCCAACACTGCTTCATGATGCTAAACCTGAGGAGTTACAAAATGTGAATTAGGGATGTATATATTAATTTTTTGGTAAGTAAAAGCCAGCCTTCATGATTGATCACAGCATCAAGCGGTCACTTACATGTCATTTTTATCATTATATTTTGGTTTGGTCAACCTCACTCCGTCTTCAAGTGTATTTACAAAGTTTGTATCCCAGGTTATCCCGCAGTAGGGTTCATCACTTTATTGAGAAATATAGTATTTTAAGCATTGTTAAGTCTTATCTGTAATGAAGTTTTAAAATTCGAAGAATATTTAATTACCCTAAAGTATAGATCTCCCACAAAGTAACTCCATACGCCCAAACGTCACTCTTTTCATTGAACTCCAGCAATCGCAATGACTCAGGAGAAATCCATTTCCACGGCAACCGTTCCGATTCTTTCCCTTCTGTTGATTTCTTTTTATAGTTCTTGTAACTATACAACCGTCTGGAAAGCCCAAAATCACAAATTTTTGCAACTTTATCCTCATTCAATAAAACATTTCTCGTTGCTATGTCCGCATGCACAACATGTTTGGATGCCAAGTATTCCATTCCATTACAAATTTCATACGACCATCGATACATATCATTCTGGAGAGATGCATCCAGCGAATTATTGACCATTGCCAAGGTCACATCAGCATACGGTGAGACCATTCGAATTTCATCGGATGGTGCTCTTTCTACTAGAATGACCTGATCATTATCATCAGTTTCACGATTTTCGACTGGTGGCGCTGATGACGTCGGTCTCATCTCCCGTAAATACGTCTCCAATGAACCGAGCTGACAGTATTCCAGAAAAACATAGACCTCACCGAATCTTAACTTTTTTGTGTTTGCTCCAAGCAGCTCAACAATGTTCTCGTGTTGCCCCACATGAGACAACACCTTAATTTCTGATAACAACCCTTTGATTGCAATACTCTGAACATTTTTAGGATTCATCATTTTTACAGCCACACATTTTGATCCTATATCCATTTTGCAAATGTTACCTCGATGTACCATACCATACTCTCCAGATCCGATTTTTTCAAAAATCCTGAATGAATCTACCTCATAACGCTCCTTATCGTAAGGCGTACTCTGAATATCTATCGTTGTTCCATCCTTTGACGGGATTTTGTGCGGTCTTCCTTTGAAAAAGTCGTTGACAGGCTGAATGTCCTCCTTAGATTTTCTGTCTTCGGGTGTTTTCCCACCTGATGTTCCAGCCTCTACTGGCGTTACAACCTCCACCGGTGTCCCACCCTCTGCCGGTGCTTCATTCTCTGCTATTATTCCTCCCCCTAGTCCTGTAGGTGTTCCTCCCCCTTCTGATATTCCATCCTCCGGTAGTCCATCCTTTGTTGAGTTTTTATGCTGTCTTCCTTTAAAAAATTCGTCAACTTCAGCTTTTGTCAAAACTTTGTCCCTACGTGCTCCTCGTATCCACCACACCGAACCAATTGCCACCAGGACCATTACAATTATTGGCAAAACAATAGCAGGAATTAGCTGACGGGTCGGAATTACTTCTTCTTGGACAACAGTGGGTTTCGTGAAGCGCCACTTGGCGTATTCGATTTTGTCAATGAATCCATTACTTTTTCCAGATGAAGTGGGTATTCTTAAGCCTACATCAACATCTTGAAATTTCCACCAGCCAAGTTCATGCACATATTGACCCCTCGATATAATCCGTCTTTCTGTATCCATCACATTGTTAAGTATTACAGTAGTATTTTCACTTTTTGCCCAGTCACTCAGCTTTTGCCAGTACTCGACTAAAGTCAAGACAGCAGATTTTCTGTCATAGAATTTGGAACTCGAACCATAATGCAACATCATGAAACTTAATGTGACATTAGAAATGTCGATTCTCTCTGCCAAAAACTTTTTGCATTGCAAAAATTGTATAACTGTTCGATTAAACATTCGCTCCTTTCCCAACTTGGTAGTTTCTTCAGATTCCTCAAAATATATGACAATTGTCCTCACATCATTTGCTTTCATATAATAATCAAATAGGTTCTTATCATACGTACTGGATCTATCCAAAGTGGTACACAGAGAAATGTTGAATGTATAGCCAAATATGTAGTTTGACACATCTGCACTTTTGAGGAGAGTGTTTCGTAAGTAGTTGACTTCTTTATCAGTATTGTTCCCCACATACGGTAATATGTATGTTTTTATGGGTTCCAGGTATGATTGAAGAAACATGTTGGTTATGGGTGAATTAGGTATTACATTATTTGGTAATCTCTCATCCATCCTTTTAATAACTTCACTGGGATGAGTACCAGGAAGGAAGACTAGGGTAATTTCAAATTTGTAGTTTGTCTTGATAAGATTTTTTATTTCACATCGAAGAACTTCCCGACCCTCACGGGAAGTGTCGTGAACAAGTATTACCACCTTTCTGAACATTGCAGCAACCTTAGCTAACAATTCATCTTCAATTTCGGGAGGCTCATTTCTAGTCTTTGCTCTCTCTTTGTCATATAGACTAAAAATTATTCCTACATGGTCTTTACTCACAGTTAGTTTATCTGGAATTTTATGCAGTTCGTCAGCATTCGATTCCAGCATAGCTTGATTGAGAAGGTGAGATTTTTCTACGAACTTGTAGTCTACTGTTGAATTGTAGTTTTCATCTTCCATCAGAACCCACCATCCGCTTGTTTTTCCTTCAAGTGAGTCTTCGTATGGAGTGTCAAATGCTTTTGAGAGAATTATCGTTACTGAGAATTGCGTGGCAAAATTCCACAATGACACTGAATCCGATAATTTATAGGTGCCTCTTACATCTGTGTCTGGAATGGCGAGAGTAGCTCCTAGCCATGAACGTTTGGAGTAATGCTTCATGTAAGGCGCCCATTGCTGGAGGAATAATTAATAATTACATTATGATACGGAGGAGGTCGGCGATATTACATTTTATGAGTATATCATTTAAAAATGTAAATTGTGCAAAGCGGAAGATTGAGAAGATTGGAGTTTAAAAAGTGAGAAATTTTTATGATCTTTTACCTTCATGCGTGCTGGAAATTGAGCAGCGTATTTGACATTTGGTAATGTGTAGAGTAGAATGTCTGGAAGAAGTAGTTCATAATCTTCAAGGAGCCTTGCATCTGTTATTACAGAATCTTCCTCTACTACAAATCCCCAATTTTGTACATTGGTAAATAAGGCCTTGAT
>JAQIXW010002206.1:0-16281 GCA_034700685.1 Willowsia buskii | reverse complement strand
ATACTTTTTGTGTGGAAGAGAAGCAATGATTTCGTATGGACAATCCAACAACAAAATATGATGTCACATGAACTCTTAATCTTTTAGGGCAGTCGCTAAAGCCTAAATGATTTCCACAGAGAAAGAAATGCATTGCCAGCGTATCTCATGCTTTTATTACCATTGCGCTTCGCAAATGTAAGATGGTTTAAATTTTGATGTGTTGACAGTTAATATTGGATTGTGGGATAGAATTTAATGACAAGCTGCACTCATGAATTTTTATCTATGTCTCAGAGCTGTTGAGCTTTTCTTTGTACCTTACTGAATGTATCTTTCCTGTTAAAATAGCTCCATAAAAAATCATAATGATAAGATGAACGTGAATATTCAAAATATTTGGTTGTTTTGATGTGATCATAAGAAATTGCGTAGTTTCTACCTGCTTCTACTTTCTAGTTTATTGCATCATAAAGCTTTTGGAAATTAATATGGGAAACTTTTTTTAAATCGGTCAAGACAACTTTCAATGGAAGCCTAATTCAATATGATTTAATCTGACCGGAGCAACATCATTAATAGAATTTAATGTGGCAATAAAAATCGCTCCCTCAAATTTTACATCATCAGGAATACCAATTTAAACAGATGATAAAAACATACTACATTTCTCCGCCAGATTTTTTTAATGCAATACTTAAGACGTAGAAATTAAGACTCCTAAACTGTTGTGCATTTGTGCAGATACAACTACAAGCATCGAGGAAACCTAAATAATATATATTTTGTGATGTGTACAAAATTGCCGTCAAAACGCTGAAAAATAGCATCTTTATGTCTAGCGATTACAGATTGGATGATTCTTCAATAATACTCAAAAAAATTAACAAATGATTTTTGAAAGTTTGAGGATGACTCAAAGAAGTCATATTGGTAACGGTTATTTTGACAATATATGAAAGTCCTTATGACTACTGCTGTCAGATTTAATGCGTAAAGCAAGAGCTTAAATGAACAAAATAATAAATAGGTAATATTTATAGCATTCTATTTTAGCTGTTCATCGAAATATACCAAGAATTAGAGGAAACCTGTGTGAAGATAATTTTATTTACTGGAACAGAACTATATGGGCATGTCATATTTTAAAGTAGCTCAAAAACCTAGGTGTAATAAGCTTACAGTTTCTGGAGACTTGCTTCACTCAAAATAAAATATTAGCGTTAATTCCAAAGCACCATATCTGATATCAGAAGGGATACATAAGATGAAAGTAAATTCTTCATAAACTTGTTGCCAATATTGAATATCGTTTTATAATCATTGAACTTCAAAAATGCAAATTCTGTTTCTAAATGGGGCATTAACAGTTAATATTTCATGATTGTATTGTTTTCTGCTAAATTATAAAAAGTAGGCGATTATGCGAAATTTCTCTGCTCTCAGGGCTCGTGCATTTTTCTTTGTTTGTCTCTGAATTCATTCTTCTTGTTGAGGATAGCTTCATAAAATGGACACACGTAATATAATGGGATTAAAATACAAGTTATTTGAATCAATTTTGTAGATCTGGACAAGACAAGCCACAATTCTCAACGATTTGTTGATTCCACAAAAATATGGAAGTTTTAATATCCTACTCTAATACTCATAATATATATTACAAACTGCTTTCAAACTCCCTTAATGTTTGTTCTGCTTTATGAATCAAATATATCATTCAGCCATTGTGAGTCTCAACACTTTCATTCAGAAACATAATCTCACCATTTGTACAAGAAAGATGTTAATTTTCTTTTAGCCAAGAATAACTTTTGTGAAGAAAGACATCATTACACACAATATGTTCATACCAACTTTTAATGTCTTATGGAAAGATATTCTACTCAAAATAAAAATTTACTTCATAGATACCTAAGCAATCTGAGAAAGAATGCATAAAAAGTAACTGGTGCCATCATTAATATATTGCTCTCGCAATTATCCCTGTTAATACCTTATCTCCGGCAAGAATGAAAAGCTGTCATAAAATGTCGCAGAGCCTATGCTTTGTGATGATGTAACAATATTTGAATTGCAATTTGTAATTACTGACCCTTTATGCGAGTTGTATTTAGTCTCAGAACTGATCAAATTTCATTCTTCAGCTTTTATTTAATATTTGGATTTTCTAGTGCTAACTTCACGTATGACATAACAGCAATTCTCTGAGATTTTGTAGGAATTCCGGATCGAATAAAATCAGGTTTCGTTATCGATTATTCTACAAAAATCATTACCAGATACATCCATCAAATTATGGGCATTGAGAAATTGTTGAAGGAGGGTTTTAAAAACCGTTTCAATACGCTTTTTTAGTACAAGTTATGAATCCATTCAGATGAAGATGCAAGCAGTTTTTATGCAATGTAAATAATGCTGAACCAATGCATTGGTAATATGCGCTCGTTTATTTGTGAAGATTACGTCGATATTTTTACTGCATTACTTCATAAAATTGTATTTTAAAATTAATACGGCAAAAGAACTTATTATGACGCAGAGGACAAGATTATCACATTCTTTACGTTAGTGTAACTTTAAGGCTTTACATTTGACTAGTGCAGACGTTGATTGCGCATGAAGTGTCACAACAAATTTTTTGGCGACATGTTCTAATGTTTTCACATCAGAGCAGTAGCAAAGGGGGTTAATATTGCGTTTAGAAATACATATGTATTTTAGGATAAAAGTATCACTGCTTGTGCAAACCCAGAACCCTTTCTTTGTGAGACGTGTGATTTTTTACTCAAGGTCAAAGGTGCTAAAAATAGTACATACTCTCTACTTCATGCAAAATGTTATGTAAAAGTTGCATTTTCTGACGAAATTGAACAATATGCTATAGTTATTAGAAGCCTTCTTCTAATACAAATTGCTAACGGCAAAAAAATGGACATGATTTCTAGCTTAATGCTGAATTTTTCTCAATCTCAACTACTCTTAACACACTGGTTATTGAGGCGATGGACGAATACTTTATACAAATGTACCCACCTTCTAATAATTCCGTTGAACGTGCAATATTGTGAAAAGAGACGTAGGATGTCTTACATTATGTAATGCGAATTGGTAAAGAGAAAGCAGAGAAAGGTAACTGGGATTTATATCTCCGAATTACCACAATCTTGCAAAAAAGATCTTCAGTAAATGTATCTTTATGAAAATAAATTGCTATTTGATGGTACTTTCTGCGTGGATATTATATGAACGTTTAGCCATATTACGGGACAACGTGCATGTACCTACAAATTGTCAAGTGTGTATTTTCTTCAGCAAGTAGAATTGTATGCAAAATAAAACTTTTATGAAGAGATTATTAGAAGCGTTTTTCTAACATGATTTGTAAAAAAACTAGACCATTTGACCTACCTAATTTTATCGAATTACCTTAAATACTGGAACTAAAAATATAGAATATGGGATACCAATGCATATACATACCTGCTAATTAGCCAGTAGAACGTGTATTAAGGATCCACCCCGTATGGAACTCCAACTATGCTTCTTATCGTCAGTGATGTCAAGAATTTAAAAAATCTTGAATCTTTGGAGCCACCTGTGAATGACAAAAAATATAATTGTCAATCGATTTTGGGTAGATCTATATTTAGTGAAGGCAACATAAGAGAACTTGGAGTCTCCAAGCACCCCAGCACATGGCCTTAAATCTTTTAAAACTGAGATATTCATGAATTAATGCGACTCTTCGATTAATTTAGAAGCTATTTTTACTTATGAGCAACAAGAAATCTAAAATGTCTGATAATATACATTTGTGAATCGGTAAAGAAAACGCTGAAATTGATAATCAAAAAATATTTCTTATGACAAATCTGCCAACTAAATCTTTCCCTACAAACATCAGTTATTTTTTAAGTATTTCGACCTGAATAAGAAACTTTCACTCAAGTTGCTCCTATTACTTATAATTTATAATTTCATAAGTCCCTTATGAATGTTAGCGTTTCTCTAAATCTAATTATTTTTTTACAAAAATGGCGATTGGATAACAGACAATTGTATTTAAAATTAAATATCAACTCTTACCTAAGCTTCTCCTTTCAAGTTTTCGAAAAAAGGTCACTTCCGGTCACAGTCACTTTTACTTTAACAATTTTGTTTAAAAAATAACTTTAAGTATTCTTCTATTAAGTCTGGACTTCGCTTTGAAATATTTCGTTTAAAGAATGTTTAAGGTCCACACTTAACGCTCCAGCGAGCTCCGAGTCTAAAGAGCAACTGCCGAGAAAAAAGTATTGGCTGTTATTTTCTGCAAAGCACGCTTTTCTGTGTGGAAGAAAAGCAAGTGCTGATAAGTAGTATGGACTCAAGCAACACAAGTAATATTAAATGAGTGCCTTATCCACTTATGCTAAATTTTTTGCCATAAGTTAACATTAAAGCTGCTCTGACTCAGGACGGCAGGATATTTTGCACACAAACAGTATGCCTCTAAACGTTAGTAAAACGTCATTATTGTCTAGTGATGGGTCTGCCTTTGCTAGAATATTTGTGTGGAAGAGATGCAATGCTTTTGCATGGATAAATCAGTCACAAAATATGAGTCACAAGAACTAAAAAATCTTTTTGGAATCAGGGGCTAAAATCTAAACGACATCCAGAGCGAAATAAGTGCATTGACAAAGTATGTCTAGCGTTTATTATCATTGCGCTTCAAAAACGTAAGATCATTTTAATTATTTCTGATTGACAGTTAACATTTGATTGTGTAATTGGATTCAATGACAAGCTGTGCTCATGCACGTGACATAGTATGATAAGATGATTGTGAGCAGAATATTTGGTAGACATAGACAAAATATCCACAAAAGAAATTGCATATTCCTCACCTCTTTTTGCCTTCTAGCGAATTGTATCATAACACTGCTGGAAATGTAATTGGGAACTTTATATAAATTGGTGAATACAGCCTTCAATGGTAGCCTAATTTAATAAGATTTCCTTTACCACTAGAACAACAATATTATATGAATTTGCTGCCTCAACTTCAACATCAGCAGGAATACCAGTGAATATTGATGATAATTATATTTATGACTTTTCTCTGTCAAAATGCCTTTTAAATGCAATACTCAAGACACAAAAAGAAAGACAAACCTTTTGTGCATTTGAGCCGGTACAACTAAAAAGCATCCGGGAAACCTACATAATATATATTTTTGGGGTGTGTACAAAATTGCAGTCAAAATTCTGGAAAACGACATCTTTATGCGTGGTGGTTATAAATTGGATGATTATTCAGCAATCAACAACAATTAGATTTCTTTAACATTAAAAATATCAATGTTTTTAAGCAATATATATAAAAGATCTTATGAGTACTGCTGTCAGATTTAATGCACAAAGCAGGAGTTTAAATGGACAAAATAATATGTAGGTAATATTTGTAGCATTATCTTTTAGCTGCCTAAATCATCATAAACACGTTACCGATGCGTTACACTTTTATAATCATTATACGTATTTACTGCAAAAATATAAAAAAAAACCTGTTTCAAAATTTGGTATTTACAGCTAATATTTGATGATTATGTAATATAGTTTTGTGACATGCTATAAGAAATAAACAATAATGCAACGCTTATCTGCTCTCAGGTCTGGTGCATTTCCCTCCATTTGTCACTGAATGCATTCTTCTTGTTACGCTAGCTCCATAAAATTGGCATACATAATATGATGAGGTGATTGCACAAGCAAGCCAGAGCCTTTTTTAACCCTTTCGCCATCCTCTCCTGCAGTCCTCGTCTGTCTGCAGAGAAATGAGCCGATTGGCTGCTATCCAGAAAGCGTTTGTCGCTCGTTCCATTCTGTGACAGGTTAAAAGTCAAGATATTCAAATGAGCCCTTCCCCATCTCCAACATGATAAGCTCACCTTTACACTTGCTCCACTACCTGTCCATGCATTCACTCACTTTCTTGAAGACTTCAGCTGCCACTGTTTACTTTTTGTTCCTACCTGTTCCAGATCACCTCTCGATTCTCTGAAGTGCAGTTAGCAGAAATTAATTAAATTCTAAAATTTATAATTAAATTTTAAACCAGGTGGTAGATACTGTGCTGAGCTAATTAAAATTTTTTTTTCACTCTTAAAATAGTAATTAAAATAATGGCAGGTCGCAAAAGTAGCGAAACTTCTTTTTTGAGTGCTACTCCCTCCAAATATGAATTGAAAGGGCATCGGGAGTTTCTTAATAGAAATTTTGATAAGGCTCGTCACTATTTTGATATCGCCATCAGCCACTCTCCTGAGAATTACGAGCTCTACCAGTATCGTTCCATGGCTCATCTTGAGGAGCAGAATTACGGATTAGCTTTGTCCGACATAAATATTTTTATTGGCTATCAGCCAGACTGTGGTAAGTGATTAAATATTTTAAAACTGCTTAAAAGAAAATATTCTTTTAACTTGTTTACCTATAATTTAAACAAAACTTGTCTGCTTTTCATTTTTGTATTAAGGGATTGGATACTGGAAAAAGGCCAACATCTTAGTGAAAATGTGCAGGATGGAGGAGGCGATCGTTGTTGCTAAAGAGGGGCATGCCAAGGATCCAAACTGTGTGGAGCTCGGCCACCTTCTCAGCGCTTTTAACAAGCATGATGCCTCCCTCTCGGGGTTCTTTGGTGCTGGGAGGATGACGAGATCGCGTGGCCAGAAATTGGAGGAAGAGGCTTACCAAAAGCTGCCTAGCGTGGAGGATTCGGGTGCCACCCCATTTGTTGCGTCTGAGGAGCAAATCGCCAAAATAAAAAGAGCCTACGCACCAGCACCTCTCTTCCGCCAAATTATTGAGGAGGAATTCCGGATTGCCAAAGCTGAGGTGATTTGATATATTTTTTGGAGTGAAATAATGACATGTGTCTTTTAAGCGGAATATTTTAAAGTGATTTACGCTTTGTTTATTATCAGCAGACGCTGGGAGACCTGCTTAAGAAGACCTGTGAGAAGTGGAAAGCCAACCCAGCCTCAGCAGGAGTTTCCCTAGTCGACGAGAAAATACTTTTGTGGAGTGGTCCAGCTGTTCCAAACTTCTCGTCTCGTTTCCTCCAGCGTGAACAATGGGAGGATCTCACTATTAATAAACAGTTTCCTGTTTCCTATTTTATCTTCTTTGAATATGATGGCTGGTATGCGGGTACTTCTCGGTCGGTTATTTTTCCGGAGTGTCCTCAATATATGGAGGTGGGTTTTGTAACGTTTTAAAACTATGGTTTGTAATTTTAAAAAACGTTCAAAGAAACCTATTTGTTTTGGATTTTTAAAGGTTCAAAATGGTGAAATCCAAATGGACCATGACCTTCTTTGCTCGTTATTGCGACCAGGAAGTGAGTGCTCAGCAACAAGGATACAATTTCTGAAGAAGGTGGCCAAGCATTATGAAGATTTGAAGAATAAACCTGTTGAAAATCCAGAGGTCAACTTGGAGAAGGGGAAGGTCCAAATACCTGTGGTGTCAAAAGTTGGTGATGGGATGTTTGGAAAGGAGCTCCGCCTCAAAAAGCTGGCTCTCCAAAGCAATGCTTTAGCAACTGAAATCCTCACCGGAAATGTTTTCTCCACCAATATCGTTTTAAAATATAAACATCAACTGAAGAAGAGAGCGGAATACGCGGTTGTGTTTGGTGACACAGTGATTGTTACCGAGGAAGGTGGACTCACTCTGAACTCTGTTCTAGGGAAACAATCAGTGAAGATGTCTCCTCCAACAAGAAAATCAGATGAGAAGCCAAGTTTTTTGATGCAGCCTGATGGAGAAAAGCGGATCAGTGGAGGAAGCACTGTTCGAAACAATGGTCAGGCGGGATTTGGTGAAAGCAGAGGTTGGATTCCAGTTTTTCAGACTGATGGAAGTCACCATAATCGTCCTTCAAGATCCGTCCCCTCAACTAATCGAAGTCAAGTGAAATCAAGTCAAAGATACCCAAAATAATTTACCGTTTATTTGTCTTTTTTGTATGATTTTTTGGAAGTGAGCTGGAGTTGGAATAGTTATGCCGGTTGTCGTAATTTTTTTGTGATGTTTCTAGTGATAGTTCCGTTTATTTTGTATTTTCTAATAATCTGCATTTAAATATTTATATTAATAGTTTAGCCTAATTTTAATTTCCGCTTTTGTCTTGAGGCATTGCAATTAGTAAATAAATTAAGTTAAGTTATCAGAATAAATTAATCGCTAATTTTTATCGTTCACTTAAAACGAATTTTTAAGCAATAATTGGCACTAATTAATTAAGTATACACAAGTCACTTCCGAATTATAATTTCCATTTGAGGAGGGAGAAGGCTGTGAAGACGTTTGAGGGCGACAGGTGCTTGTAGAACAGTTGGTTTCCTTGATAAGAGGGAGGAGGTGGGGAAGCAGCATCAGCTTCGTTGTTCTTGAGCAGGTCCGGAGATTTCTGTGGGGGAAGAAATAAAGTGACACATAATTAGTTGGTCAGGTTAACTATCGCAGAGATAAGGAATTCATTGCTTATCTCACCTGAGTAAACTCCGGCGGCTGGATGGTGGAATGGATGCCTTCATTGTGGAAAGTTGCTTTCACATTTTGTAACGAGCCTTGAGCATGTGAAGAAATGCGCCACGGATATTCATCTGGTCAACTCCAGCTCCTCCCTTTTTCTCGAGTGGCTCCTGCTGACCCCCGCAACAGTTCTCTTTTGCTTTGCTGTCAAAGGAGGTACTTTTGCAGGACTTCAAGTTCTCCTCCTCCCCATATCATTCGCCTCCAGATTTGACACCATTCTTGTCAGTCGACTGGACTTCACTATTCTCCCAAATCTTAGGTGCGCCTCCACACTCCACACATCCTCCAAATTGCACTTGAAGGCTCCCTTGGGGGAACACATTTTCTGGCAGTTAGAGCACTGCCAGCGCCAGTTGGAGGGATCCTTGTGGAACTCAGAGTGGAGCTTCAGGAGGGGCTTGCTTTGGGACGTTTTTCCGCACTGGTCACCCATGATCCCCGGGGAGGAGGAGCCTTTGTCCTGATTACAGTGCCTTTTCATGTGGCGGTGAAAATTGAGTCGCGATTTTAATTTCTAATCGCTGGCTTGGCACTTCATTACGGGCCCTATTTGGTTATCATTTTTGGGGGGATCGTAGCTCTGCATGTGCTTCACAAGTCCAAATTGACCCACACACATCCCCCACAGGGAGGGCACTCCACCACGACACCCCCCACTGGAGTGGCTGTTGGTCACATGATAATCATGTTCAGCGGTAGATTCAAATTTTTTATTGCAGCCCTCGACAGAGCAGGAGGCGAATAAATGACGAAATTCTCAGACTTCTCGTGGATGACTCCAGAGTTGGGAGAGGCGGCATTCCTCACGATTAGCACGGATAACGTTTACTTCTTGTGGAGGGGTCGATCATAGAGAGGTCGGGGAACTATTGTTTATGGCAGATGAGCTGGATTCCGCGGAGGAAGTAGATGGGGCAGTAGTCACAGTTTTTAATGGTTAGGGGTCGACGCCTTTGGTGTGTTGATGGGTTCGGAAATGGTCCCTTTTGGAGTCGACGTGAGCTAGGCAAATTGGATGATCCAGATTTAAATGTTGTTTGAGGTGGAGACAGATTTAGAGTTGATGACCCAAGATGTTGAATATGCACCGAAGGAACACGGGACCTTTCACGGGGCTGGGAGTGCTTCAGGTTCTCGTGGAGTGCGAGCTCATGAGTGTAGTTCAAAACGGCGGAGCAAAACTGGCAGGGGTGGTTTCCAAGAATATTTGAAAATTTCAGGAGACGAGGTACAAATTATCTTTAGAATTGGGTCTTTTTCATAACTGCCTCCGGACGAATCCACCTCCTCCAATGGCTTCAAGGTGGAGGATGTCGGGCCTGAGTCCTGTGTCAAAATGGCAGTAGTAAGTCACCAGCCGGGATAATTGCAGTTGGGAAATGGAGGGTGGGTAGGAACTGAGTTGGAGGTGGTGTTCGAGATGTAAATTGGTTAGGCAGATTACAATTTGGAGTTGTCCTTTTCATCTTGTTGGGATTCCTCCAATGCAGTGGTACCTGTCATTTATGTCAAACAAAAGTTGACATTAGTTAAAAATAAAAACTAAATGAGCCCTGCTCCAAAAAATCATTTAAAAATAATTACATTTATTTTTCTTCTTTTGAGCACCTCCATTTGTGATAGGTTCGTCCGCCTCCTTCCCGAGTGCGCTTCTTCTTGTCGTTAGTTCCTCCACTTCTTAAAAGATTTCTGCTTCTCCTCCTCCCCGTTTCCAGTACTCTGCCATTCACCCCGTTTCCATTCAATTTGGAAGTGCCTTCATTCGTTTCCGGTTTGGAGATGACCTCCTCAACCTTTTTCTGTTCTGCTTGGATCTTTCACTCCGCTACCATGGCGTCCCAGAGGGCTGCAATTGTCCACAGATCGAATCTTTGCCGAACGCCCATCTTTATAAAATTCTGTACAGAAAAAAAAGAATAATTAAATGTAACAAAATTATTGATTAAAAAATGTTTAATAATTAGGAATATCATTTAAAATTACGCACCACAAACTTTACTTTCTTCTGAGGAACATTATCGATTTGGAAATCAGATTGAAGGAGGGCGTTTTGGCCTGGCGTCAAATTATGTCTTCCCCTTTCCAACGCTGCGCTACCCGTCTCTACCAAGGCCTCCAGCTTCCTCTGCCCCTTGTGGGAGGCTCATACCCGGAACTGTTGTACTTCATCGCTTCGGAAATCCATTTCTCTCTGCGCTTTCAACTCCTGCGAGAAACAAACAATTTCACCAAATTATATAATTACATAATCTCATTTTTTTTAATTGCGGTGACACAAACAATTAAATATTCCACTTTCTTTTTTCTTCCAATCAATCTGGTACCTTTTAATTACCTGAAAAATTCCTTCTGACAATCAGTCAAATTTGAATGGATTTTAAACTCACAATTACACCAGAAAAAATAAATTCATACTAAATCTTGTCACCAATAATTATCTTGCTAATTAAATTTAATTAGCTATATATTTGCCTTCCCTTCTACATTAAATAGCCAATTAATTAATTAATTACACGTGCAATAATTTGTAAGCAGATGAATGTTTACACCTGTTGATCGCAGGATATTTTCAGCTGAGCAAATTCAAACCTAGAAAAGCGCGCGGATTTTTGGGGCAACATGAGATTATTGAGTGCGTCAAGAAAAAACCACCGTTCCATTTGTAATGCGCTTTGCTATACACTCAATGTAAAAACCATTGCTGCTACTTAAAATACTATAGTTTTTTGAGGCTCATGACGCACACTAAATTCTCTCCAAATTACAATCCCACGTTAAACTTATCACTCCACTAAAATAATTAGTGTAACACTTAATTACCCTATTGTCTCCCATTAATCTCCATTTGTTTCCTTTCCACCTCTCTCCCCGATAATTACTAACCTTTATGATGCGCTAAATGCAAGACATATTGAATCCCCATTAAACCCCTTCCGTTTGCATTTAAATCCATTCGTTTTTTTCGAAATGGGATTTACAGGCAAACTAGTAGTTTTAGTCGTTCAACTAACCACTCATCTTATTCAAGTTTACTCAATTTCCACCTTAAATTGTGATGGGTTGATCTCCTCCGAATTAAAACAAGAGATCCAAAGTTATGAACCAACCGCCAAGAAGATTATTGACCTGGTGACATCCGGCGCTTTTAAAGGTCGCACCTACAAAACTTTGGCGGATTTCACAGACAAATTTGGCGCCAGACTGACGGGGTCAGTGACCTTAGAAAAAGCTATAGACTACATGATGGACAAAATGAAGAAGGATGGGATGGTCAATGTCAAAAGTGAAGATGTCCGGGTGCCCCATTGGATGCGGTCAGTGACCTTTGACCTCAAACCCAATTAAAATATTTAATTACAATTTAATAAATAATTTTTTTTAAATATTTTTAGTGGAGAAGAACGAGCCACTTTGCTTTCACCGAGGAGAAAGTCCTTAAAATTAATAGGCCTCGGCATGTCCGCCGGCACTCCAAGAGGCGGAATTACCGCCCCCGCAATTGTCGTAAAAAGTTTCGAAGAGTTGAGGTCACGTGCACCGGAAGTGATGGGGAAAATTGTGGTCTTCAATCCAGACTATGGTGGGGACTACCTCGCGACAGTACAGTATCGTTCGAGAGGAGCAATTGAAGCTTCAAAATTGGGGGCGGTGGCCTGTCTCGTGAGGTCAATAACCCCGTTTTCTATTGGGTCCCCGCACACGGGAACGACCTCTCAAGAATTGGGAATTAGACCGATACCATCTGCCGCGCTGACTGTAGAAGACGCGGCACTTTTGAATCGGATTCATTCGAGGGGAGAAAAACTGCAAATTAATTTGGTCTTAAATGACCGATTAGGGAAGCAAAAAATTTCGAGGAATGTTATCGGGGACACAGTTGGGCGGACAAAACCTGACAGTTTGGTTCTGATCGGGTGCCACATTGACAGTTGGGATGTGGGCGAAGGCGTGATGGATGATGCGGGCGGGTGCGTTTTAGCTTTGGAGGCGCAAAATGTTCTGAAACATTTAAAACTCCAGCCGAGTCGGACCCTCCAAACGATTTTGTTTACCGGAGAGGAAATTGGTTATCATGGGGTCCTGCAGTATATCGACAGGCATAGAAATATTCTGGATAAAATTAGTGTCGTGATGGAATCTGACTCGGGAACTTTTAAGCCTCAAGGGTTGAACTATGCGGGGGTGGATAGTGCGGCATGTATTGTGAAAGAGATTGCGAATTTGTTAAGGGCAGTGAATGCGACGGGGATGAAGAGATCGCCAAAGACGGGCGGAGATACGGATGCATTTACGGACTTAAAAGTGCCGACACTTGCGTTGGATGCGGCGGGAGATAAATATTTTTGGTTTCATCATACGGACGGGGACACGATCAGTGTGGAGGATGCGAATGAGCTGGATTTATGTTTGGCCGTGTGGGCGGTGACTTCTTATGTTATTTCAGACTTAAGTGTAGATTTGCCGAGAAAGTAGGATATTTTATAGTTAAGTGAGTTTTTTTATGAAGTTTCCTAATCATTTAAGTATATGTAAGAAATGTTTGAATAAATAATAATAATAAACTTAAGAGCACAAATTGATAAACAAATTTATGATGTTAAGAAATAATATCTTTTTAAACTTGAAGTTAGAGAAAATACCCAATAAAATGTGAACAATTGATCATTGTACAAATGTAATTTACTAAATATACAATAAATGTCTATATTGCTTCACAAAAAGGTGGATGGGTGGTCATTCTGCATAATAGTCAATCTGTGCATTGACTAACTAAACTAGTTAATTGCCTATTGACAAATCGACATCTTCAAAACGAATGAATTCTTTTGTTCGCATAATAAAATTCCAAGCAAAAATTTAAAGATTCAATATGGGAGCGCAATATGCCGTTGCTAAGAGTTGAGTTGAAAATTAATGAGAGGTTATGGATCCTTCTTCCAACGTAATAAGGATATGATGGGTATGATGTCCAGAGAAATGGCCAGATTTGGGATATGGGAATAATTTGTAGCCAGTGAAAATCATATGTAAAGATAATCTCGTTGCTTTTTATGAGTTTCTATACTAATGGAAATGCAAAACTGGGAATGAATGAGAGAAACATGCATTAGCATATGTGTATACATAATAAATGCATAGATACATAGTTATTTTAAGAAGATGGTCTGAAATCCTGGTCGCCTGGCATCCAGTTATTTTGTGATTTATTTAATATGAAAATTAATAAGTGATATTGATTTTGCTTAAAAATGTAATTGCTTTGATGTTCGTTGGCTTATGTGGTATGGAATAAAAAAGAGATGTAACTTCCTGAAACAAACTGGCAATAAATTATTTTACGAAATAAAAAAGGGATTTCATTTTTTTATTAAATTTACTTTATTTATTCTGATAATTATCATAAGTATATGTCCTGGAATGAATAATAACATTAGTACAAATGAAACATACATATAAGAATACTATACAGAAAAATAATGTATATCATATAACGAAAAAATTCGTCGAAATATATTTTGTTAACGTCAAAATATGAATATGTAAGAGCGATACACAAAATCCTTCATTTGGTTTTATAATGTTGTTTTAAATATGACTTGTTAACATCTTCTTAAGAAATAATTATATTTTGTTATCATTCAACATTGTACATTGTATTTCTGTATAAATAACATAAAACTTTACCCAATATTTATTTTTACCTTTGTTTTTTTATTTCCAAATAAAGTTTATAATAAACCAGTTAATTTATTAGGGGACTAAATACACTATAATATTTACAAGTTTGGTTTAAGCAACAAAATTTCATAATATACACCTTTCAATCAAATTTTATTTCTCCGTAAGTTAAAATCTAAATATTATACATAAAAATGATAACTTATATCTTATTGGATGCCACAGCTTAAAATACATTGTTCAAGTATCTCTATCCATTTGCTGTCAAAGAGTTTTATATTGAAAAATTACCTTTATTTCAAACCTGAAACTTGGACAAGCTTTCGCCATAACAAATCTTTGGATGAACTCCTTTTTTATATTGTCAGGAATGATAAGCATTGAAAATCAAGTGCAACGCTTTTCATTCTTCAAATTCGTTTTTATAAAATGCCAAGAATCATCCAAATAAATCCCGCAAATCGAAACGACTTAACATAGCTTTTCACAATTTAATCAATAATCCAACTTACATAATATTACATGTCAGACCAGAAAACCATAATTTCTCCTTCCCGAAAATCAACGAGGCTGAGCCTTCCGTAATTGACGTAACACCTTATATAAATATTAATACTCCTTGCAAATCACAATGTCACGACGGACATGAAAACTGCTAATTTTTTGGTTCATTAAAAACCTAGCAATAAGTATGAAGTAGACGATATACAAGGAAAATACCAGCAAATCTACAAATTGTTATATATTTTTTATCTAACCAAAATCCTCTATTTTGCTAATCGATAGTACCAAAATTTACCGGATCTTTAATACCTTTTAAAGATATAGCGGTAGCATGGGAAAAACAACGTTACGTTAGCAAAAATGGAGTACTGACAATAATCCAAGGCTAAACATTGTAAAATGCTTCAGAATTCAGATGGATATCCCGTGACACTCATGTTCATGGAGTAACATCTAAGCATTCCGTATTCGAAACAATATACATTACCTTTTATAAAGTCACAAACAATGCGAGATAAGTTTCTTCGTAATAGTCTAAATTTCGAGTTGTATAGAACCTGCTTTGGTGCTTTGGTTGTATAAACTTTGGTCCCATGCAAGCCGATTGAATCAGCGAAATCAAAATGCTTGACACATAAAACTGCTAAATTCCAGATTAATAATCAATTTTTAGCAAACTTCTTAATAACGACGGCAAACGTAAGATAAACAGTATACCAAAATGTTTTCTAACGTCTAGTTCAAGTCTAAATCTTTCTAAATCTAAAGCAAGGTTTGAAAAAAAACTGAGAGAAACTATTTTATTATTAATCCCCAAGCTATTAAACAAATGCTCAAGATTTCAAACTTTGAAACTAACAATTCATTAAACAGCGACACCGTAAGGCAAATTGACAATGAGATCTCTTTCTCAGAAAACACGAGCCATTAAAAAATAAATTATGGTATGCTCAAATATTCAATTACAATACCATTCCTAATGTCAATTGTCATAAATGAAACACGAATTTCGTGAATTTCTACAAAAGTATGCTCAGGACAGGACGAAATTTGGAGGGAATTTTTACGGAAAATGTCAGATTAGGTTTTTTTGCTAACCATTTGAATTTTGAGTAATGTGGAACTTGCTTTCACATTAAGCAATTTTCCATTTTGCTTTTTTACAATAGCAGATTATAACAGAGATACTAGCAGTACTTGACTAAGATCGCGTAAAAATTGCGAATTTCCAACGTAGTGGATTCTAAGTGCAATATGGCGATTACTTAACATTTTAAATTCCTGTTATATTTTCTTAAATCGTTGAATATTAAATTATAAACGAGTATATTTCCAGGAGAAGTTGGCATAAAATAGTATCAAGGTTAGCATGAGCCATTTACATTTGATAGCCAAATTAGTCCTTCCAACGCTAAAGCAAATGTAAAACATAAGGTTGACGTAATATCATGCTCGCACACAGGACAAAAGATGTTGTTATAACCTCAGGTTTTCTTGTTGGTCATACAATGTGCAACATTCCGGACC
>JAQIXW010002205.1:0-16282 GCA_034700685.1 Willowsia buskii | reverse complement strand
AATGTTTATGTTTTAATGTATTCATGTTGCTCTATGGGCGGATGCCTAAAAGAGCTGGTGTCTTTCTATTAATAAAAAAAAAAAAAAAAAAAAACATGCTATCTTTCATGGCTGATGTAAAATTATGCTTGTTTTCAAGTAAATAGACGTTTTAAGTGACAGGACGACACGAGTAGAATATTCCTAATTACTATACTAACTTTTAAAAACTTGTAGGGTAAATTGCAGGTTTAGTGACAGGAATAACATCAATGTAATTACATAATAAATTACGTATTACGTAAACTACCAGAATATTATTTATGTATTGGTTTTTTCATTCGGTAAAATTCGAATATATTGAAAACCCAAATAATACAACGTACAATGTTTTTATTGCGTTATCCACATGAAACAGATTAAAATTCAATTATTCAGATTTCTCTCTCAGATTGCTTTAGTAAGGCTTGAAAAAATAAGCTTTAAAGGGAATATCTAAGAAAAGCTTTAAAAACTGAGCAGTTCTGGCATTGCTGAAACCAGATATTTGCATTTTATCACTTTTCATATCTGCAAATATTTAAACCTTACATCACATGCAGAAAATAATAGCAAGGCAATGCTTTCAATTCCTAATTGTCAAGGTACACTCCTAGTAAACCGTGTCACTTAAGGTCAAAACAATTTGGTTTTAGGAAGCGTTTATGATAAAACTACGGTACTTTAATAACATGTTTTTTAAGTATTCGATGAGTAAATACACGTGTACAAAAGTAAAAAAACTTTTAATGATAGTTTTATTACATGAACGAACATGAACGTTAGTATTGCTAAAGTTTTTTGATACGGCAGGCTTTGAAACAGACGGGGCATTAATGATGATGCAATACAGTTAAAAATAAAATTATAAGTAGCAATTTTATTGCAAAACTACACGCTTTTCCTTCTGCGCTACAAATAAAAAGTCAAAAATTGCAGTCGCATTTCATTATATATCTTTTCTCTGCTTCCGACAATTAAGAATAAAACAATCATTGTTGATTTTGTTTGCAGTTTAGCATGTCTTTCAGCAATCAGTTGAAGTTCTTCAATTTTTCAAAGATACTTCGTAGCAAATTGTATAGAGCAGTTTTTAAATTTTCAAATCATATTTGTTATTTTTTTGCTATTTTCAAAAGCAGAAATTCTTTAAAGAGGAAAAATTCTGTCGGTAATTAAAGCATTTTTAGAGCTTTCGTGAATTGACAAAATCAAAAATAGCTTGTTCACAAATTTTATCGGGAAAATACGACAAGGGAAAATACTAAAGTTTCGTAATTATTAAAGGAATTTAAAAGCTCCACTTAAATCTACGTGGTTTAACCAAAATATAGTTATGTTTCTATGTGAGATACATTTGTGCCAAACACGATATAAGTTGCTAGGCAATAACTATTATATAATAAAATCGTAATTCAACATTTCACCAAATATTGTAGTGCGACTAAATGTACATTAAATTGTGTAGTTAAAGAATCTTTTCTAGACATCAAATATCATCTCGTAGTCAGTATGTTTTCTCAGATTATATTTCATTCTCTCTTCTCGCATCTGCTGGCAGCGAAACAAAGACTCCGAAACACCTATCCAAAGTCAAACCTTCTCAAATTGCCACAATTTGCAGTGGAAAGAAGGTTTGACAGTATATTCCTAAGAAAAATATTAACAATAATTTGCAATCAATTCTTTTGTGAGTGGCGTAAAAGTTTAGAAACAACACCATCTACATAAAGTGATTACAATGCTTCATATTTTAGAATGAACCACGGTTACACTTGTCAGTCACGTCCAAAAAATTTTCTGAATGTCCAATTTTAACCGATTTATATTAGTAAGAAGAATAGCTTAAATAAATGAGTCGACATTTGACATACATTCATTACTACTTGCATAAAATCAAATATCTTCGGGCAAGGTTAACGTTATGCATGCATTCCTCCTATAATCAAAGGTACCTAAAAATTAAGCATGTAACCATTCTTGGCATACTAACCAAAGTAAGTTCAACCTACTTTCAATGTGTTTGCTTTGTATGGGGTACGTGCATTAACACACGGAATCAGTCTGAGAAGTGAGCATAAAAACTACAGTTTTATTAATGTCTGCATCTACATGTTAAAAAACCATTGTATGGTACAGCCGCTTTAGGCAACAATTCAAACGAAGCTTTGCCACCATTTCACTTGTATGGAATCTACTCTTAACTTCGTCTAAAACACGGAGCCATACACTAAAATATTCAAACTTGCCAGCTCAAGAGCTTTGCAATTCATCAGATTTCACATTTTCAATCCATTCAGAAACGGTAAGATAATATTGACGTTTCTGTATGCAACTCGGAGAAAAATTTTCTTTGGTATTTCCAATTGTTGAGAAATAACCGATACACAATACGTAAAAGGAGAGCATCGTTCCCATTCTCCTATTCAGCCAGTTTATAGTTGTTACTTCTGTGTTCCTTCTATTTTTTAAAGTCATTTGAATATTTTAATATCTAAATACAAATATTCACGATGCCATCCAAACCACATTTGTGTAACATTTGTGAAAAAACATTTTCAACCAAGGATAATCTAAACAAACACACACGAGTTCATACAGGAGAGAGGCCGTACAAGTGTGATGTCTGCAAAAAGTGTTTCACACAAAGTAGCCATTTAACTGATCATCAAAGAATACACAATGGGAAAAAACCGTTCACTTGCCATGTCTGCCAAAAATCGTTCAGCCGGTCACATCACCTTAAAAGCCATCAACTGGTGCATACAAGAATTAAATCTTTCAAATGCAACATCTGCGAAAAGAGCTTTTCCCAAAAAAGTCATTTGACAGGGCACTCCGAAGTACACAGTGGTGAAAAACCCTATTCATGCGATACATGTCATGTTTCTTTTGCACAAAAGAGCAATCTTAAACGCCACAAAGAAACACACTCGAGTGAAACGCCCTACAAATGCGATATTTGTGACAATCAATTCAAGGCAGCACATTCTCTAAGGAAACACAAGCAGATTCACTCGGATCGATATAAATGTGGAGAGTGTAGCCTGCGCTGCAGCAGCAAGGCAAGTTTAAACATTCATGGGAGAACTCACACTGGCGAACGACCTTTCCAGTGCGACTTATGTCGCAAGAAATTTTCTCTAGCATCCACGAGAGACAATCATCTTCGATCGCACACGGGAGAAAAGCCTGAGAAATGTTCGATTTGCAACAAACGGTTTGCTGGAAAAGACGGCTTGGGGTATCATATGCGCACACATTCTGGTAGGATTACAAATTTAAATGTAAACCCATTCTACTTTAATTTTTGTGTCAATAAAATTTATCTGATAATCTTCTATAATAATTTGATTAGGGCAATTAGAGTGTTTGTTTTGCTGTCAGCCGATGAGGGAAGACAGGATGGAAGCTCACATGCGAAGACATACAAGAGAGGAAGCATTTTAAGCCTAAGTGGTGGTTTTGGAACTACACGTCCTGATGGGGCCAAGCACTTCCCTCAACCATTCTTTGGTACAAATTTGACAAAACCGTTTCTGCTTCCATTTTTGGTGTACAAAACTCTCACTAAACAGAGATTCCTTTTTCCACTCTTTCGAAATTTCTACGGGTCAAATGTAGCCTCAAATGATATATATTTTTTGTGTTTGAATTCGTCCTGACAGAATTAACAAATCTAATTTCATGTGTAGATAAAAGAATCCTTTTTGGCGATTCCTTCGAATGATATTTGTAAATAGAATACACTTCAAATAATTAAGATGAATAAAAAATTGCTGTAGGTTGTCAGTAGAAAATAATTTTTGCCAATTTCAGTTCGACGTTAGTGTACTTAATATTAATTATTTGAATTTGTGAATAAGCAACTGTGGCTGAGCATTTATATTTATTACTTGACGGAATTTAAATTGTGACGGATGGTAACGAACGAAATTGACACTTTCAGTATTTCTGCGCTTTGTCATCTTTCTCATGATTGAGCTTCGATTACATCGGTTTTATGAAATAAATTCATACATTAGCTGTTTCATATCTATCTATGAACGACAAAGTTAAATCTTTAGTCATATGTTGCAGAAATATTAAGATTTATTCATTCTGCCGCAATTTTTTAACTTAGGTGCAGGTTTGGAACACTGGGACAATTTTGCATTTGGATTCCACTTTCGAATTAGACGGCGAGATAATTTTTCAGAGTATTTGGGCGGTTCCAAACTAATTGTAAGTTGTCGTTTATAAATATCATGCCTCCGGTTCCGTGTTAGATCCGGAGTATTAAAAAATTGCGAGCACACACTTCATATTCATCCTTTCCCTCCCTCATCAAATTAAAAAGAAAATCTTCATCAATCATTTTTTCGCTGTTTAACAACTCTGTTTGCAATTAGCTGTAGATCTGCAATTTTTCCAAGATAGTTCGCAGTTAATTGTTTAGAACACTATTTCCGTTTCCAAATCATAATTCTTAGGTTGTAGTTTGAACAGAAATCCTTTGAAAATGTTATATGATTTCCGAATGTAAGGTAAACATATTATAGTCAACAGATGGCCTATTAATGTGAAAAAGTTACCTAACATTAGGGCTCAACAATAAACATTGTGTTCTTTCTAATTTATTTCCTTTTAAGTTGTGATCTTCGTGCATAATTCCATGTATTTTTTAAAGAAAATGGGCTAGCTATCCTTTACATCGCTGATATTTTCGCAAACGCATACCTAGAGATTCAGCATATTTAAAGAAATCGTACATGCTCATGTGGGTAAGATATATGTATAAATATAGCATATATATATATATATATATATATATATAGCGTTAAATTGAATTAAATTGAATAGGTTAATGGCTTGTCTGCAGAACAATAATTTTTAGAAAGTTTGTGCAAACAAGACAAGTAAATATCTCGTACGAGCCAGAAGAAGAAATCCAGTCATTTTGGATAATTGTAAGTTGTATACCTACTTTAGAGCCAATGCTTTTGAGTCGTAAATCCTACTACATGCATGTTTATGTATGCGCAAAAGCTTTGTGAACGTGAATTGCTAGGCGTTTCTTTATCTTCTCGCATGTTTTGTGAATATGGGTAAGTAAAAATCATTTAATGAGTAAATATATTGCATAGCCATCAGTGTTGATATTAAGGTGTTTATTCAATCAAGATGTTATATTGCAAATGCCTTGCGGTTTTCTATAATTAACAGTTTCCGTACCTTAAAATTTACAAACAATAATTTTAGTATTAGATCTTATGTGAAGAGGAAGTGCTTTACACAACGAATCATTATTACATTTCTACGTGGTAAAACAATGTGGAGGTTTTCTTCCTTGTAAGGCGTTTCATTTCTTCTTAGCTTAAAAACGTTGGTTTTCCTGATGTTGAACATAGTGAACATAAATAAATCACCTTACAAGAAAACGTATTTGATTTCCAATTTATTGCAAACATATCATAGAAGGAAAATGGTATTCAAAAAACATAAAGGTATAATGCTTGGTTATTTAATAATGCATGTGCTAAACTTCCTTGTAAGTATGCAAACCATTTCCAAGGGAACTTTTTTAATCTTGGAAACTAGCATTTTTAAATATTTCACTGATAAATTTATTATGATGATTTATAATAAAACATAGTTTAACGCTGGGAAATTTTTAACGAGAGGAATTTGTCCAAACACATTTATACAGTATATTGCCCAAGAGCAGTCAAATATCATGTGACCTAAAGCATAAAAATAAAAGGTAGATTAGCAGAAACAAAAAAGAAATTCATGCATTCATTAGAGGAAATCATTTATTTACGGCTTGATAAATTGAAACCGAAATTTGTGTATAACTGCTTGCTTCAAAGAAAATTTTAATTGACATATTATAAGCCAAATCATTATCCTATTCATCCTAACTAAGTTTTCTAAAGGTTCATATTTACAAAGCAGCAAAGCGCCACTAAACGAGTTCCCAGCTAAAAATATACAAAACATATTTTGTGAATAGTAACCAAATCGTAACGGTTCCACAATGAAACATTTCTACTGTAATTCTTTTGTATGGCTGCTCATATGTGTTTCCATGAGATCTTCTCTCATCACCTGGCTGTAGAACAAGCATTCGGATTGCCCTAAAAATCATTAAATATATTAATTATAAACAAATACTGTTGAATGCGCATTAACGTTGTGCCTACTTAATTTGTTACATAACCCACCTAAATGTGAGTGCATATGGCCTTTGAGAGAGCTTGAGTGAGAAAATCGCTTGTTGCAAATCAAACATTTTTCAGGCTTTTCTCCTGTGTGCACTCGAAGATGATCGTTTATAGTATATTTTGTCGCGAATTTCCTTTTACATAACTGGCACTGGAAAGGCCGTTCCCCAGAGTGAGTTCTAAGATGTTTCATCAAATTTTGCTTCCCATTGCAGCGTTGGTCGCACACTTCACATTTGTGCGCATTAACTTGTGCTTTACTAGGTTGCTTGCAGTTTTGAACTTTTTCTCGCAAGAATCGCATTTGTAAGGCGTCTCCTGAGAATGTGTTTCTTTGTGGATTTTGAGGGCAGCTTTCTCTGCAAAGAAGGCATAACACTCGTCGCAAGAGTAAGGTTTCTCGCCAGTATGCACTCTGAAGTGCCGTGTCCAACTGCTTTTCTGGGAAAAACAATTTTCACAAACGTTACACTTGAAGGCTTTTTTTCCAGAGTGCACCACTTGATGTGCTTTTAGGTTAGTGGAAAGGGCGAAGGATTTCTCGCAAACGAGACATTTGTACGGCTTCTCCCCAGAATGTGTTCGTTTGTGAGCAGTTAAGTCACTGCTTGTTTTAAAACACTTTTGACAGACATCGCACTTGTACGGTCTCTCTCCCGTGTGAACTCGTGTGTGTAAGCTCAATTGAAAATTGGTTGAAAACGTTTTCTGGCAAATGTTGCACACACGATGTTTGAAAGGTTTATCGCCTGTATGAACAAATTGGTGTACTTTAAGTTGTTGTAGCCGAGAAAAGGATTTTTGGCAAATGTGACAAGCGTAAGGCTTCAGTCCACTGTGTATTCGTTTGTGACTATTTAATTCACTATTAGTTTTGTATTGTTTTTGACAGACATCACATTTGTATGGCGTCTCTCCCGTATGAACCCGTGTGTGACTGTTTAAGTCGCCACTTCTTGAAAATCCTTTCTCACAAATATTGCACACATATATTAAGCTTGATAAATAAAGTTAATTTCAAATTTACCATGTCCTCTAACGTTGTCAGTACTCAAAATACTGGAAACCCTTCAAAAATCTATTTATGGATAGATACTTATTAACTAAAGTGAGAAACCATTTATTTAATAAAAAATATAGGTTTTTTATTAGAGTTGGAAGTTAGAAAAAAGGAATTTCTTTTTTGTGCACAATAGTACTATTTAATTTATCATCAAGTTTGTAATTTTATTTACCACGGTTTTGAGAACTCGCTTTTTACACGAATACTAAATGTGAACTTTAATAAGCAAGGAACCAAATGATAAGTATTTAGAAATTCCTTACGAAGGTTTCTTAAAGGTTTTTCCTGAACATTTTAGAAAAGTTACATGTGTTCTATGATCGGCAATGCTAAGTTAGTCGTGGAAACACTCACATCAATTTACCTTAGGTTTCCGTTATGAAATAACAGGTTATACAAGAGTTTTGGGTGTCGCAGTGTGACATAAAATTCCGAAGTTATTTCTCCACTACTTTGTGTCCAAAGACAGTAACCGTTACAAATGAATGCACAATAAGCACGAGGACGGTTACTTAAATTGGCTGCTTTAAGTATCAACGTGAGAGGCGGGTAATTTTGGAGTCTAGTAGAAAATCCTTTTTCTATATCAAATAATCTTGATTGTCTCAACGCACCCGTGAATAGAAATACAAGTAGCGTATTTGGGTGCATCAAAAAGTATTCATGATGCAGTGCAGCGGTAAAGTATGCATTTACTAAATTATTGGGCTGGTAATATTTGGCAGGAAACTAACTATCGATCTCAAAGTGTTGTTCTTTAGGAAACCTGGAGCGGGAGTTTCGAAAAGCGGATTGGCAGCTGCCGAATGGTGGATCAAAGAAGAACATGTCAAAAGCCTCCGTTCCAGAATCAAGAACACGAAGAAGAATTTCCAAACATTTCCGAAATAATTTATTGTCGCATGGGCTCGCAACGCAATATGAAATTTTATAATATTATGTAATTAAGTTGATATTATCAATGCAAAAAAAACCCTGGATACCATCGAACACATTTATGTTACATCTGGGTATCAACATGAACGCTCGACAAAAGCTGTTTAAGAAAAACTTTAATTAATTAATACCGCATTAACGTCAAAGTGAAATGTGTAAAAAGTTTATTTTAATAGCAAATAAGAGTATTTTTATTCGTTTTAACTATTTTGAGTGTATTATTTGCAAACATTATTTCTCAGCATGGCCAAAAAAAATTATTCTACACAAATATCCCATTCGATTTGTAAATTTTGGTCAGGACAAAGTAAAACAACTAAAATATTCATCTTTGGAAACCTAAATTATCCGGCCTTGCATGCCAAGAGTGGAATAAGAAAGCTGTATTTTATAAGCCTTTTGTATACCAACGCATGAAAGAAAAATAGGGGTTTCAATTTTCTTCCGGACAATGGTTGAAAGCAGGTGTTCCGTTCAAACTTGTAGTTCCGAACACTTGTTTATCTTAACATTTCCTTTCTCGTGTATGGGTTTGCATGTGAGTTTCCATCCTGTCTTCTCTCATCAGCCGGCAGCAAAACAAACACTCCGATTGTCCTAATCAAATATAAGAAAAAGTTAGCAGACGTCTTTTATTGTCTCTAAAATAAAGCAAGTGAGCCTTTATTCAAATTTTTTATCTTACCAGAATGTGTGCGCATATGATACTTCAAGCCGTCTTTTCCAGCAAACCGTTTGCTGCAAATCGAACATTTTTCAGGTTTTTCGCCCGTGTGCGATCGAAGATGAGCGTCTCGCGCACATGCCAAAGCAAATTTCTTTCCACATAAGTCACACTGAAAGGGTCGCTCACCAGTGTGGGTTCTCTGATGTTGGTTTAGATCTTTCTTGCTGCCGCAGCGTTTGTCACACTCTCCACATTTATATTGATCCGAATGAATCGGTTTGTGCACTTGCAAAGTCTTCGAAGTCTTAAACTGTTGATCACAAATATCGCATTTGTAAGGCGTTTCGCGAGAATGTGTCTCCTTGTGGCATTTAAGATTGTAAATTTGTGCAAAAGAGACATGACATTTATCGCAGGAAAACGGTTTCTCACCACTATGTACTCTTGAGTGTCTTGTCAAATTACTTTTGTGGGAAAAGCTCTTTTCGCAGATGTTGCACTTGAAAGGTTTGTTTCCTGTATGCACTAGTTGATGGCTTTTAAGATGTTCTGACCGGCTGAATGATTTCTGGCAAATATGGCAAGTGAACGGTTTGCTTCCTGTGTGCGCTCGTTGATGAACGGTTAAGTTGCCACTCGTTGTAAAGCACTTTTTGCAGACACCACACTTGTATGGTCTCTCCCCAGTATGAACACGTGTGTGCACGTTTAATTCCGTCTTGGTTGAAAACGTTTTTTCGCAAATGTTACACAAATGCGGTTTGGGTGGCATTGTTAGTATTTGTATTCAGGTATTGAACTACTTAAGCGACTTTCAAAAATTCAAGGAATCGAAGATACAACAACAAAATCAACGAAATTTATTTCCGAGTTGTGCACAGAAACGTTATCCTAACGTGTTAGAATAGTTAAAAAATGTGACATCTGCCAAATTGCAAAGGTTCTTGATCCGGTATGGTTTAATACTTTAGTGCACAGCTTGTATACGAAGTAAAACGTAGAATCCCTGCTGGGGAGATACTGGATAAGCTTCCCTTGAATTCTTTACTACCTAAAAAATTTGCCGGTACGGCTGTATGAAGTAGTAGTTTTGTAACATGCAGATGTGGACATTTATAAAGAGGTAGTTTTATGCCTACGATTAGTTCTTGGGCAGGTTTCGTGCGATAGTGCACGTATGCATTTTAAAATTACAGATTGAAATAAGAGGGAACTTACATTTCGTAGAATGCCAAGAAAAACAATATTTTAGGTACCTTTGGCTATATGAAGAAGGTATGCACAGCATTTACCTCGCTCATATTATCAAAGTTATTTGGTTTTGCTTAAGAAGTAATACTTTCATGCATGTCCACTGTCGACACAATCTTCTTACGTCAGTAAATCTGTTATATATGCTGTCAACCTTTATTCATATGGTAAATCGTGGTTTATGAAAAACTTTGTTTTTGTAATACTGCCAAAAAGGGATGGAATGGGCATAATTAAAGCTTTGCTTGTGACGCCAAATAGGGAAGATTGTTGCATTTCGATAAATGTTGAAGGATGTTTGAAAGTTAAAAGCAATGCACGCACACCACTATTCGGATATGCTTCAAAAGTGGCAATACTCTCCATGCTCCTATCAGTTTTGTGATGACCTTGAAGATATCAATGGAAAATTCAAAGATGACCCTGGATTCAGAGTTATCAATGTCCAGTAGACAATGTCCATATAAACTTCCATGTCCAGCAAAATGAAGGGAGTTTTGATACTCTGCTTGGCATTTATGATGGATACTCACAATTATGATCAAACGCTAATGAATAATGCGTATAAAAACGAGCATGACATATTTTTACACGAAGGTTCTACAGTTTAATTTAACTTGAAACAAATGAAGATCCACACTGTAAGTTTCTTCCATGTAAAAAATATTTTTACTTGTCTTCTATTAACTTTGCTTTTGTTCGATCCCAATAAGTTAAGAAGCATTGTACTATGCATAATTCATCAAACGAAAATACTAGACAAAATGATTAAACAACGCACGCCTGTTGTTTACAAACAAATGAATGAACATAAAAAGTAGCTAAAATTATCTATAAAAAAATCCATTCCGTCCGTTCCGTGACAAATGGTCTCCAGTCCTAAGGCATTTAAGCCATAGCCGTTAACGAGATTTTCTGACAAAAGTAGTTTGATAAGGCACAATACATTGCACAGGTGTGAAATCCTATTTATGCGATGCGTGTTGCGCATCATTTGCACAAAAACACCATTTAACAAGCCACAGGAAAACACATTCCTGCGAAATGCCCTACAAAGGCGATTCCTGTGGCAAACAATTTAAAACTGCTGAATCCCTACGACACCACAAGTCGATTCACTCGGATCGATATAAGTGTGAAGTGTGCTACAAACGCCGTGACAGCAAGAAGCTTCTAAATATCCATCAACGAATGCATACTGGCGAGCGACCATTCAAATGCTAATTATGCAAAAAGAGATTTGCTCAAGTTTCTGCACGCGACGTGCATCTTCGAGTGCATTCTAGTGAAAGGCCTGAACGATGTGCAATATGCCAAAAGCGATTTTACGTTAGAAGGTGTCCACTTCGCCATCTGCGTGGACACTTAAGTACAAGTGTTTACAATTATTCAATTTCATCAATTATTTAAGTTCCTGGGTTCAAAAATTTTAACAATGATTTTTTATTTGAGTAGGTAGGCGTATCCGAGTGCTGGTTTTGCAGCCCGCAAATGAGAAAAGATAAAATGAAAGCCCACGTGAGCAGCCATACAGGAGAAGAATATGTAAGTTGAAACATCACAGCAAGGAAGAGGTTTTGGACAATCAAATCACGTTCAAATTTCCCAACATTTTGTTAAATATTATTTGTTATATATTTTGCATAGATAAATATATTGTGCTTAAGTAACACTTTTTGTATTATATTACTTTAAGAACGATAGAAATACGTTTAAAATGGAGTAGGATATCAAATGTTCTTTGTCAGAATAGTCAGAATATTAACATTGGAGTGTTGTTTCATAATACTGAATTGTTAGACAAATTAAACACATAATATTTGCGACTGTAAATTATCCTTTGAAGTAACGAAGATTTTATTATGCTGCCTTTCGATGAATAAAGTTTAGTTACGTATTAAAATAAGGGGCGTGTTGAGTCGATTTTAATTAACCGTTATAAATAGATTTATATGCCAAAAATTGTTTGTTACAAATTAGATTCATTAAATTCCAAAAGTTCCTCAAGCAGCCTACATTTATTACAGGCATTACTTAACTATGCAAATTCGTCGGTGGAACTACATGACAGTTTCACTTATACAAAGAACCATGAAAACTACGTATTTAATTACATTAACGTTCTAAATTGCAATACAACAGCTCATATCCCTTTCTTCTAGGCGCATGCAGCAACTACTGAAGCTAATTGTAGTACATGCCGTCGGCTGTACTCTGCCAATGTATGAATTTATTTGACGAATCCATAACTCATTCATGAGATGGATGCCAGACCGCAGCAATGCTGAATGTAACCAGTTCGTTAGCTACCATCCAACAATATTATTGCATCCAGGCATCAATATGAATGCTCAACAAATGTTGTTTAATCGCTGTTTTAATTAATTATTATTTTATTTATGTCAAACACAAACGTAAAAAGTTATTTTCTACTGAAAAACTGTAGCAGTTTTTTATTCATCTTAATAATTTTGGGTTTACTTTATTTACAAACTTCATTCGTTAGAATCACCGAAAAGGGATTTTTTAATCGGGATATGCAATTTGATTTGCAATTTGATTTTGGACAGGACAAAATTAAACTGATAAATATAATATATTTTTTGTCATTCAAAACTCCAATTGGAAGATTGAAATCGAATTGAAATTGAAGAAGAACAAGATTGGAATGAGCAAGCTCTTTTTAGTGAGCTTCTTCGTGTACCGACAATAGAAAGAAAAATGATTTGGCCAAATCGATACCAACAGTGGTCAAAGATAAGGATTCTATCAGGACACTGATTCCAACAATACTAGTTTGGCTTAACATTTCTCCTCTCCTGTATGGCTCCGGATGTGCGCTTCCATCCTGTCATCTCGTATCAGCCGGTCGCAAAACACACACTCGGATTTTCCAAATCAAATTATTAGAGAGGATTAACAGATATCTTTAATTCTCACCAAAAAAAATGGGTTTATATTTAAATTTGCTATCCTACTTGAATGTGAACGCATATGATACCGCAAGTTGTTTGCGTGAGAGAACCGTTTGCTGCAAATCGAACATTTTTCAGGCTTTTCTCCCAGGTGGTTTCGAAGATGAGCGTCTCGGTTAAATGCAAAAGCAAATTTATTGTCACATAACTGGCGCTCAAAAGGGCGTTCCCCAGTGTGCGTCCTCCGATGTTCGTTAAGAGTTTTCTTGCTGAAGCAGCGTTTTCCACACTCTCCACATTTATATCTATCCGTGTGAATCGGCTTGTGGAATTGTAAAGAGCTTGATGTCTTAAACTGTCGGTCACAAATATCGCAGTTGTAAGGCGTTTCGCGAGAATGTGTTTCTTTGTGACGTGTGAGTTGGCAACTTCGTGCAAAAGAAACTTGGCACGTATCACCCGAAAACGGTTTCTCACCTGAATGAATTCTGGAGTGCCTTACCAAATGACCGTTTCGGGAAAAGCTTTTTTGGCACATGTTACACTTGAAAGGTTTGTTTCCAGAGTGCACCAGTTGATGTCTTTTAAGGTTACCTACTTCACTGAATGATGTTTGGCAAATACGGCAAGCGAAGGGTTTACTTCCTGTGTGCGATCGTTGATGAGCAGTTAAACCGTTACTTTGTTTGAAACACTTTTGGCAGACACCACACTTGTACGGTCTCTCTCCTGTATGAACTCGTGTAAGTCTGTTTAAATCAGCCTTGGTTGAAAATGTCTTTTCACAAATGTTACACAAATGTCGTTTGGGTGGCATGATTGTTTGGATTCAGATATTGAAATATTTGATTCACTTTTAAAAATTCGACGATTCAAAGAAAGAAGTAGCAGCCCTCAAGTAGTAAACTTATCTGACCAAATGGTTGAATGAGAATTGAAGCTCTCTTTGTGTGTACTGTGGATCAGAAACTTGCTTCGGTAATTGCTCCACAGAGCCAAAAAATCAAGGAAAACATTTTTCGGAGTTGAGTGCAAAAACGTTTGTATTTTCCTACCGTCTCTGAATGCATTGGAAATGTTAAATCGGATGATTTCAACCGTTCTTGTAGTGGAATACTTGACTGTTTCACATTACTACATATTGTGTCTTAACGCAGCTTTAGATGGCATAATACATGCATGCTATATATATGAAAGTTTTGTGTCCACTTTGATTTTAAGTGCCATGTATACAGTCTTATGGAAAGCTGATGCTGATTATGTGCTGAGGATTACAGAAATTTAAGTCTGGAAGCTAATAAAATGGCTTGTTAATTACATCCTATCTTTCTTGAGAAATGTATAAGTCTTTCAACATGCATAACAGTAGTGTCATACTCCGGAATGGGAAAATACAGAATATTACTTGATTATTGCTTCAAACAAATGTATGATCCTGTATGTTATGCCAATACAAATCATTCTTACATGGTTTGGATTTTGGTTTCAACCATGAAGCAGATCACACATAAGTTATTTCTTTTAGACTAACCAGTCTTTTCAGTAAAACTAAAGATTAAATTAGCAAAAATTGTCTATTGTTAAGTTAACAGAACATCAGTATTATCAAATGCGAAGAAGTTGGTGGGAATGATCCAGGGAACAAAATTTAGAATCAGGCTTTTAAGAGTAGCGGACATGTACAAATGGCCATTAAATTGTTTGTACCCACAAAATCAATCGAATATTTTACTACTACTAATATATCGACTAGTGTATTGATGCATGCGTCGCATTGTCGGTCGAAAGGTATGCTTCTTAGATGATTGCTTTAATAATTATTTGCAAGCAACCGTCTTCCCACCTCTGAGAACTATTTAAGTGAGGATATCGTAAGTTTATGTAAAGCTAAAGCACTCAACTTGATTTGAGGTAGAAATTAATGGAATTACGACGTAACTATTCTTGTGCTTGTTCGTATAACAACTGCGTCATATCAACGTGTCTACTGGATGTATATTATACCCACAAAAAAATCCGCAATGCTCCACTTTGAGTAGTTGGCGACTTACTTGTAAAGTATTTAACTTCGAGGAAACACTTTCAACCGGAGTATTTCTAACATTTTTCATGTAAATTTACAAATAACAAAACTCAACACCAACTTGTAGCCAGCCGCTTTAATCTGATTTGTAGTGGTAGATATACAAACATTATGTTTAATTGTCCTTGGTGAATGATAAAATCCAAAAACCAAAGTGTCAGAGCTACCTGTTACTTGCAAGTTACTAAAATAATCCTAAATTGAAACAAAAGCAAATCTGCTAACATTTTCCTGTCAAGGTTTTTCAGGCAAGGAAACAATTTTCAAATAAATTGTGCCAGAAATAGGATTTGGAATAAAAAATTATGATTGTAAAAGCAAACTCTAATCGGCCTACAGAATTGTAAACTTAAAACACTCGTAAATCCTACGAGCAAGCTTACCAAACAATTAGTTCACGTTGGAATAAATTGTCAGTGTACTCGCTTTCTCATGAGTCCAGTGACGATTTTTCTCACAGTTACCTACAGCGTTGTGTGGACACGTCCCATCAATCTGTGTCATGAGCACATGTTCCGCGGGACGACCGAAACAATTTTGCAAGTTCTGGATTCGAGAGTAGAATATTTTGATGTATTTGTAATCGATGTTTCATTCGATAATTGCACATTGGCATTTCAGAAGACGCGCATCGTGTTACTCCAAAACTATTCGAAAGCACTTGACTACAAGTACGTTACAAAATATCACCAACTCAATCACGCTGTAATAGCCAACTACTGGAAAATTACCTATAATTACTTTGTAATGCACCCGAACACACTGCTCATATTCCCAATAATGGCGTTTTGGCTAAGTCCAGAGAAATCGGATCCTGACAGCTGGTTTGCTGCTATCTGGAGAAATGTTCCAGCCCTAAAAATTGTTCTGATTCCAGTTGATTTGAGCACTCTCGAGCAACTACACTATATTGTCATTTGCAACGGCTACTGTCGTCGGGATGAAAGCACAGCTGTAGTGACATCCGAGTTTTTAGAAACATTAAGCCATCCATTGAAAATGCACGAGGCTCTGTTTCGGGACGGAAGTCAAAAGAAAATCAATTTCAAAGTAAGCGCGTATAAAATTGCAGACATGCATTACATTTGCTCTCGTACATTTTCCAGCGGGTATTGGCATTGCACCGGTTACTTTATGGAAGCG
>JAQIXW010002204.1:0-16286 GCA_034700685.1 Willowsia buskii | reverse complement strand
TGTTGTTACTTCCTGGTTTCCAGAATGCTATTGCAGCTATGGCACTGCCTACACTGATTGAGTATTTGGAAACGATGTTGATTTCAGAAAGCTATCAAAAGTCTCTGAATTTCTTAAATGCAATTAAGAAGGTTAGGATGGAGGAAATAGCTAAAATGATTATAGCGCTTAATGACAATGAATCAAAATTGAAACTTGTTCAAAATATTGATGGAAGTTTTACAGGGCGGAGAAGAGAATTACGAAAAATTATGAAGGAATTGAAAGGTTTAAGACCACTTCGTGGTCAAACTGCTTACCCATATTATGAAATTACCAGATGCAATTTCCTCGAGTATGGCAATACAATGGTTGATTTTCTTGTGAATTTATTGGTCACATTTTAAAAGCTTCTAAATTTTGTTTAAAAAAGTTTGGAATATGTGGTATAGTAAATAAAGTATTATATTAAAAATGCACTAGCTTTCAGTCGGGCAACTTTTTTTGATCATGTTTAAGGCTCAACATTTTTTATCTCTGCATGTTTGTGTTCAAAAATGGTAAAAAATAATCTTTCCCTGCTCGAGAATAAATGTTGTAAAAAGCTTACCAATCCATATTGAATTTTGGAATTAAAGAACATAAACATTTCGATCATTCGTCATGAAGTCATTAACAACTATCATGCAGGTATTCTATTGCTATTTCTGTCATAGTTGTATTGCCAAGCATCAGCACATTTTGGAGAATTCTCCAGAATTAGAAGAATAAGTTAGGCTAAAAAACCAGTATTCCAGCATATTAATTTACGCATATAGATTGTTAGTAATTTAAATGCAAGGGAATTTATATTTTATAAAAGATATAATACTACAATACATTCACTTGTGTAAAATTTGTTTTCCTTGTTTCAGATTGAGCGCTTTGTTTGCATAAAAAAAGTGGTCCCATATAAATATTAAGATATTACATATTTACATTACATGTGAAAGCTAATATAATTCATTCAATAATAAAGTTGAATGGGTGGCAAATACAAGGAATTAAGGATCTTATGAACTTATTTGATCAACGTTGTTTTAAAAAAAACACATCCTCATCACATAATATGTATCTTTGGCGACCTGTTTCTTGCTCAATGTGTAATTAAGTATTCAACAAAAAGAAAAGAAAAAGAGCTAACAATCAAGTAATTATTTATTTTTAACTTTTCCAATGACCTTTGCCTGGCAATTTTGTCAACTTTTAATGCCTGTAGAATGTTGTAAAATGCTTTTGCATTGGTTATTATCTCAAGCAGGCCCGCTGGCTTCTGTCACAAGTATACATCATAACATAGCAAATAACACGTGGGATTCTGCGGCACAGCTGAACATTAACTCATCCAACGATTTATCACCCAGTTCCCAACCTAAAACTGCTATCTGGTAGGTGGGCAATTCTCATCGTCAGCTGTGCCGCAGAATCCCACGTGTTATTTGCTATGTTATGATGTATACTTGTGACAGAAGCCAGCGGGCCTGATCTCAAGTTTTATCAGATGAACTAAACTTTCAAATCGTTTTGGTATCACTATACTCTCTATATAAACCAGTAGTTAATTCTCCATAATAATAATAGCAAATTTTTATTGTATGAACTGTGATAAAAATGGATTTGATCAACAAGAAACATGCGAAACTATTCATATTTATTTGGCCTCAAGTCCACTGAGCATTTCTTTGTTTTTGGAAAGTAGCTCTAACGAAAGAAATGCGGAAGTTAAAGCTTCACATTAAAAGTTTTTACATTTCTTCTGTGAAATCAGTATCTTTATTTTATAAGCATCGCATACTATTTCACTACTATAAATACTTCCTATAATCATGCATTCCTTGGTTCTTCGGCCGTTTGTACTGTAAAAATGTATAAAAATGCTATGGATAAATATTTCTAAATTACAGTTTTAAAGAAGCAAATAATATATAGACAACATTTTTTACTTTCAATGTTCTTAAATATAACCTTCAACATTTTGTTCATGGCCAATATGAGCGCGAAACCAGACATTTTTTGCAAAGTTTAAATAAGTGTTAATAGATAAGCGTCTTTTTAGGTAAAACTCATGACATAAAAAGGACCTTGTTTTAGTTTAGAAGTCATCGAGGCAAGGAGCAGCATGTTGGCAGAAATACTTGGTGTATTTGTACAAATGTTATTATCATTAGCTTGTATTGAATTTCTAAATTTAATCTCTGTTCCAAGCTCCGTGGAAACCAACGGATTGGTCTAAACATTTTGCGTTATTTCAATAGAACTCTTCACAACCAATAACAAAAACGAAAGTTGCCAAGCTGAAATATGTCACGTAATTTTTCTGCCCTTCTTCTAGTACTTTTGACCCAACCTACTATTCAAGCCCTTACAAATATTTGTAAAAATCATGCATTTAGATCAGCATTGCAATCAATTTTCTCGAGAAATGATACCGAGCCTATAAACCATGAAGCTTTCTTGTACTCAATTAACTTTGAAGATTGCTACTTGCCAAATACCAATATCCCTGCTCTACTTTTATTTTCTCGTGTTAATCTACTACAATATTATACATTTAAGTACAGACAGCCATTCATAATCATCATTGCTCCATTGCCTACCAATCACTACACTAATGTACCTATCAATTATCCCTTTCGCTTGTTTGCAATGCGAACAGAAACTTTATTTATGTTTTTACGTATTAGCTTCATATACAACTACAAAACCTTGACTGTTGATTCCTTGTTTCCTTATGAAACCAGGTATACTCCAGCATTAAAAGTAGTTCTGTCATTTGAAGTAAGCCAAAACGGTGAAACGAAACTTTATTATGAAATTGTTTGCGCTGGGTATTGCTTTCACGAAAGATTACCAATAAACTCATATGACGCGTTGAATGGAATCACAAACCCAAAACAATTTCATAGACATCTATTTCGTGTTGCTACGATTGTTAAAACAGTTCCAGCGTTTATGACTTTGACATCGAACATTTACACTACAAAATACAAAGACGATAGATACGCTTGTGCAAGACTGCTTTTCAAATCACGTGAGTTTTACAAGTGCGAGAAAAAAGTCATGTCTACAATATTGCTCTCCAAAGTTCACAACATTACTTTAAACATGTTCTTTATGAACATACCTAAAGAACGAAATCAAAGACAAAAGTTCCTCAATCGTGAGTTTGTTTTTAATGACAGTCAATTAGCTAACTATGGAAATACAATTGATGATAACATTGCTTTAAAAACAGGAATGTTACTTTCTAAAGTGGAAACAATGCAGATTGTATACTATAAAATGCAAGGAAATAGAAATGACAATGAAACTCACATCGACTTTTATATTTGGATTAGCCCACTTTCACTTGACATTTGGCTGCTAACTAAACTTGCAATACTTGTATCCTTCATTGTGCTAGTCTACTCGGGACATTTTGTCCATGGAAGAAAATATAACTTGGGACAAGTAGTTTTGGATGCGGTGTCCGTTGCCATAGGAAATTCAACATCTAGCTATTGGACACACAAGCAACTTTTTGTACTTGTAGAGATATTTTGTCTTTTTATGTCTTGGTTGTATGGAAACGGAATTGTGAGCATTTTGACAGTTCCTGAGGAGCCCAGAGCGTATGAAAACTTGGGTGATATGCTTGGAGACGGATATAAGATTCTACATGAAAGTCATTTTGAACAGAAAGGGAATGTCATGTATTATCATCAGTTTCGTATTAAGGGCTTGTTTAACAGGTTAAATAGCATCTTTGTTGATATGAAAGAAGTAAGGTATGACGTATGTGCCAAAAATCTGTTAAATAGAAAGGTTGCATGCGTATGCTCTCAAGGTTCAATTTCAAAATTTTTAAGCATGCTACAGCGTTCGATAATAGAGGAGCAGGGTAAGAGGAATCCTCAAAGATACATATTGCCATATTGCATATTACATACTTTCATATGTGGAAAAGTTTGTGATCATGTACACTGTCAACAGAAATTATATGCTGGAGACTTATTCTAGACTGTCACAAAGTGGTATAATTGATAAGTGGTATGATTGGGCTGATAGACTGTATAGATATTATCGACTTAAAAAAGAAAGTAAATATGAGCTACCCTTATCAGATCAAATTACGTTGAATGATATGCTAGCCATTATAATATTTTTAGTTTCAATGTACATGCTTGCTTTCATATGCTTTGTATTTGAGTGTTTTAATAGTATAAAAAAGATTGCATTGGGCTTAAGAACTTGCTGTCATACTATATTACTTATCAGATCCAAAATGACTTGTAATCATGGGCGTTTCACGCGACAAAAATTGTATAAAATTTTATTGTTAAATTTTCAAAGCACAAAGTGATTCCGGAAATATTATGAGAATTTCAATTTTTAGAATTATGAATCTTCCCAAAATTACTATAAGTAGTGGCTTGTGTAGGAAAGCATGGCTGATGAAAGTAATATCAAAGAGTAAATTTTCAAATGTGCGCTTTTTACACAAATGTTAATCAATCTGAAATGCAAGTTTAATTCAGGGATATCAGATTAACAAAAGATTCGAAAGGCATTAGACAAATCAACGAGTAACTAACGTGAGCCCTTTAGTCGTTGATACAAGTAAATCTGAAACCATTGGGGCTCCTCCCAAATATCTTTCGTAGTGGTAATAATTCCTTTAAAAACTAATTGCTATTGTGTTGTTTCCTGCTCGTGTTTAATAATCATTTTTTGTCTGGGAAGGTGTAACATAAACACGCCTCTATTCTTCGCAAATCATGTTGAATAAATTGAATAATTGTTTTTTGAGCTGGTAAATGAGTATAAACATTTATTGATTAGTTTTAATTGACAAAGTAATGGATAAGTTACAACACGTGTTTTCTAGTTTATAATAGCAGCAATAGCATTGACATTTGAGTTGGATACTTGAATTTTGAATCCAGTTTATTACAATTGAACTTGACCAAGAATCTAATAAAAGCCAATGCACTTAATTAGAACTCAAAGACATGACAACTTCTGCCATAAGCACAACACATACTTGAGGCCTGATGCTTGAAGAAAACAACAAATATAAGTAATCAAAACTTTTTTTGCAATTAATGAATATTATATCTAAAAGTAAATCTACAAAAAACATCTATCATAAAGCAATATTTAGCATATAATTTAATTTTAACACATTGAATTGAATCTTTGCTGAGTTTAGCCATGGTTATTTACGAGTCTTGCATTCAAGTATTCCCCTAAGAAAACTGAAATTAATACTGAAAAGACAATCATTTCAACAACCCATATTATTTTTAGATCCTGAAATTTTAAGGACTTGGGGGTTGATTTTAGCTTATCAGCATTGAAGTCACTATTACCGGGGAAGTATTTTGCTCTGTGGTAACGTACCCAATGTTTTTCGTCTACTAAAAGTTTATCACTTTTTAATGTTTTGTTCTGGTTCATCAATTCAATATGCCTCTTTGTACCATAAACACTAAGAAGCGATATTCCTTCCTGGTAATTGTTGGTCCACCTTTGGTACAAGCCACTTTCGTAAATCTGACTCAAACCGTGTTTGAAAACAGGATATAAGTAATTTTTTGTAGTGATGTATGGAACTACAAACGAAAACATTTTCACATGTACAACAGACGATACCCACTTAGATGGCACAAATAGTTGAAGAAGTTCAGTTTGAACTTTGATGCGACTTTCGGTGTCAAATACCGCAAATACTTTAGGAACATCAGAGTATGATTTCGGGCCGTTGCTGTAGTGAATACTCGAAAGACATACTTTTGCCGTGAAATTCTGCATACCAGCATCATCCCATTGAAAATATCTGATTTGTTTTTGAAATTTGTCCAAATATTTTCGTAATCTAGTCCCCGAGTGATTAGCATATGAAGAGAATTCATTTAAGCTATAGTTTATATAAGTTTGCATTCCTGAAGATTCAACTGCAACAGTTTGAAAGGTTGCTATCATGTTTCCGCTTGCTACTAAATCACTCAAATATTTTGGGTATGGTTGGTCTAACGACTTTGTAAGAAAAGATGTGAGTTCTGCCTTATAAGCAATACTAATCAATGTGTTTATTGTGAAGGCCCATGTCAACTTGTTGATTAAGTGCACTTTGAGATGTTTCCATTTTGGCAAGTGATTTTGTATGCGACGATATAATCCCTTCTCAAAAACCTTTTGCAGAAATAATATAGTGCTTTGCCAAACTCCTTTAATAGGCTCTCTGTAGCTGTGAGATATAACAATTAATGACAGAACCAAAGATATGCGATTACTAATAATTACAATCCCAACATAAATCCACATAGGCATATTGAACATTCCTGTGATTGCGTCACTGTATATATCTACGGAGTCCTTGGAGACTACATATGCCCATGAGGTGATATCGAAGGCGTAAGGTAAAACCTGTAAACTATGGGTATTTACCATACCCATATTTAGATATGTATTGTCCCATACCTTTAGGCTTGTTAATTTGGTGGTTTGGTTTCTGTCATGTAGAAGGGTAAAATTATACTTTTGACTTAGTAATATACTAACACAAGCTTTGGCTCCAAAGTACAGGCATGATGTGTTTCCTTGCTTACCAAACCGATTTTCGCTCCGAATAATCTGTGTGAAAAGTTGTGATTCAACAAACTTTTCATTTAGATTGATTGCGTTGACGTGTGTTGATACGTCTAAATTATGATTATTTACATGTATTATTTTCTTTAAACTTTCATTTGTATTACACAAAGCGCAATAAACATACAAGTCCGTGTTGTTAACTACGAAAAATGAAGAAGGCACAGTGTGATAAACCACTCTGACATCTGTTATCAGTAAGCTTGCAGAATTCAGAGTGTGAAGGAAATAAACTACTAATTGAGGCGATGATGAATGTATTTCAGCAATTAAACCAGCCCTAGTTGTATTATTTGGTTGGTAATATAAATGAAGATAACCTAATTTAACTTGATTCTGGTGCAAACATACGTAGTTCCTGCTAACTTTTGAATTGTTTTTGAGGTATTCCAACTTTGAAAACATCTGTACATTTTTTGTGGAGTAGATAACCGTGCTTCTTGTTTTCACGTTCTGTAAGATTGAATCTAGTGAATCCATCGATAACTTTTTTGTTGCGTCAAAAAGAATTCGAAAATGATAGTTGTTTACGGAATTCAAAAGCTTTGAAAGAACCCATTTGTCAGTTAAATCCGAATCTGACGTTGTTATTAGTGAAGAGGAGACTGATAATTTTATTATACGAAAATAAAATAGACAAACCAATACAGTTTTGTTACGCATTTTCTCTATCATACAAAACCTGATAGTAAAAAGTAAGGCTTTTCTTGCAGTAAGTAAATGGCAACTAATGTAGTGAGCTTACTCAAAACGGTTCTAAAATTTCAGCAGCTAACTGACGTATGTCTTTAAATGTTCGCATTTAGAAAACTGGAGCCACGGTTAGGACTAAATTTGTTGAAAATGTTGGGTAATCGTTCTACTTCCTGTAAGAACTAATTACTTCTACGTAATGTGTTGTTTCGTATTGAGCCCGCTCATATGGTTATAATGTAAACTGGATTTGGTATGAAAAGAAGTACACAGCAAAAAACCGACACGCTTCAGACTTATTACACATACATAAGGGTATTTGAATGTCAAGGTTTTATTGATTGGTTTCTACACATGCAAAAATATTAAGTAGCTCAATTTTAGTTTAATGTTCAAATCAAATATGTAAGGAGTTTCTTAGGCCTAGTTTTATACATTATATTTATATTACAATGGTACTTTAATCATTAAATGTAGTTGGTGACCATCATGTACAAGGAAGTCCCTCCAAATTTATCTCCTTTAACATATATCACCTTCAACATCGTCAACTATGTAACTACGTTGTGTAAGATATAAGATTTGAAGTCTTGAATAAATAATAAATGAATAAATGAATAACATTTTAAAATCATGCACAAATTTTTTTAAATTTTACTCGGCAGAAAGCACAAGAGCTAATTTTCAGTATCACGAAGTAAAGATCTATTCCATTTTTTACAATTTCTGTTGGAAACGATGATATTGAATATAGCGTGCATTTTTGGGAATACAACATAACGTTTTACATAAATCAAAATACATCCATAAGTTGAATACAATAACCTCATTTGTAATATGTGCAATAATAAAAATATTTATGTCAGATTAACTATTTGGACAGCTTGATTATGCATAAAACTAAAGGCGTTTTAGTAAGTAAAAATAATATATAGTCACTAAATATAAAGAAAGTTTAAAATATGAAACTTTTGGAAAAGTAAAGAATAATTTTTCCCATTTATTTTTTTACTCTCCAGTTGTCGTCCAGATCCGCTTCACACTTGTTGTTTTGTTGACCGTTATTTGTTCGCCAGTCGTTTCTCGATGATAATGGAGCAGACCGGGTGGAAATAAACGGGGTGCGTTGACAGCTGCAAATGTGCTCGTTTTGACTATTAGCAATACACACACCACACCTGAAAGAGCTTTTATTCGCTTGAATTGCTTTTAAAAGAGTTTCAATAGATTCCATCCCTTGTATATCTCCTGCTTTATTTTCACATCTCAATTCCTCCAGAGTTTCTGCGAGTTCAGTTCCACAAATAACTGCAGAGCCTTTTTTGTTATTAGAGTAAACAGAGTATGGCGGTCTCCATAACATATTCTGTTCAATTAAAAAAGTAAAATTCAATCCCAAAATTTAAATAAAAATTGCCCGTTTTCTCATTAGAGTACGACATACCATTAGCAATTCTTTATGCTCGGGATGGTTGTTCAGAACATACAACCAATCTTCGCATGCCGCTTTTCTCTTTCCCTCTTCCCCAGAAAAATATATCCAGAGAATGCATCCTCTCCAAACGCGAATCTGTGTCACCTGCTTGTCTTGTTCCCATGACAAAGTTGAAGCTTCCAAACAATTTGTGAGCAACTGAACGGCTTCTTCACAGGGCAGAGGCGGCGGAAGACTCTTAAATAATCCCATATATCTCTCGAGACAATTTATGTATTTATAAGAATTCAGTTCCAAGCCTGTCTTGAAATGGTAACGAGCCTTTTCAAAATCGACAATGTTGCTATGTGAAACATTCATCAAGCCCTAGTTGAAGGATTAAATAACACTGTTTATATGAAATATTTTGAAAGCGCCATAAAAATATAAGGTAAATATTCTTCATAACTTACACGATGATAAATTTGTCCAAGTTTTTGATGAACCACAGGAGCTGTTGGATACTCGTTTAAGCACTCTAAGAGAATATTTAAACCCTCCAGGTTTTCCGTTTCATTCCTGCCTTGATAGAGCATAACTTCTGCTATTTGAATCTTGATTTTCAAAATAAACTTCTTTAAGCCATGTTCAGTGGCCTTGGAAAGGGCTCTTCTGAAAATTAAAATATTTGTTGTTGCTTATCATAAATATTTTTTGTCATTTTTGTAAATTTGATAAATAATAAAGTATTCTCAATATTCACATACTTTAAAAGTGCCAAACACTTGAAAACTAAATCAGAAATGTCATTAGTCCATGTTGTTTTGTTTCGCAACTGATGAAATCGAAACATGTCCTTCAATAATATTGCCTCATCAAAAAGAGTAAGAGCGATGTCTGGGGCTAGTTCCGTGCCTTTTTGACAGAACATTATTTCCTGATCAGAGGGAAAGGTATTCCACTGTGATCTCTCAACACGTAAAGCTCTTGCTTTCTGGTAGGCAAACTGATACCAAATATGGTATTCTGGGTCCATCTCCAATACCTGATAAGTACAATATGGAAATATCCTAATTGAATTTATAAATATTTGGAAACTACTGGCAAAAATGTATATTGTATTTTTTCTGTTTTTACTCTTACCTCAATAAAGTTTTGTAGCTTATCTTTATCATCATAGAGGAGCATGTCCCTTTCCAGACTTCCTTTTAAGTAGCGCACAACAGCGTGCTTTGTCTTGTCAGCTTGCAAAGCTTTCCACTTCTCTTGGAAAGCCATGACCTTGGCTTCGTCGTTGTTTGAAATTCGATCTTTCTTTTTTGAAATGGAGAATTCTAATGTATCAATGGCGTATTCCATGGCATCAAATAGTCGACTGTGAACACCAGTCTGTTTTGGCAGCATTTTTCGAAGTCGTTTCAAAGTTTCTGAGGCTTCATCATCCCTCCCAATGAACACTCTCAAGGACGACCGATTAAGATGAATGGCAAATAAGCTTGCATACTTTGGATTTTGTTCATTGTAGTCATTTTCCCAGCTCCACTCTTCGTTGTTTGTTTTGGAATTGCCCGATATATTCCAGTCTTCATTATATTCGCTTGTTCGGTTAAGCAAATCAGTAACATAGTCTATCTTTGATTTTTCGTTGTCAAAAATTTCAGAGAGGATAGTCACCACCCATCTCATGTGTCCTTCTATTTGTATTTCTTCTTTCATTCTGATAACAGGGAATTTAACTTCGCAAAAGTGACAAAATTTTTGCAATTTTTTTAGCAATACGATGGTCTTGTTGATGTTTGAAACTATTCACTCCTCTTGTATGTATTTTAGTCAGAATAACTGTAAGTTTGTAGGCACACTAACTTTTATTCACTGAAAAGTAAAAATTTAATTATAGTTGATATACTTCTTAATGAAGCAGATTATGCAATTAATTTATAATTAGTATCAAGTCGCTTCCTTTGTTTGATATATGAAATAAGATTAGATCAACTCGTATTTTTAAAGAGAGTCTGAAAATCTGTTGATTTTATTACGCAGCATTGACAAATTAGTTGTAAACATTGGTGGGTATCATTAAGCAAATACGTTTAGTAAAGTTCTACTCTACACATATCAGATAATACTAAAATCCCATTTACACGAACAAAACTTTACACGAAACTCAAGACAGCTTTCAAGTGAAATATTTTATTTGCCCAGCCATAACAAATGTATTTACGTGAGTTTAAAAAACAGAGAACTCATCAAAACATAGTATGAATACTGATTAAAATAATAAATGTAAAGATTTGAAGGAAACATAATAAGTCATATTGCCTGGAAACAACTGAGCTTTGTCTTTGCTTGCTTGCTTGCGCCCTGCTGTGGAGATTGGAGATCATATCAACTCTGTTTCATGTTAGTGCTTTATTATCTTCATACGTTTCTTAAAAGTGCTTTACATAATATTCAACCTTTACTCTAAAGATTACGTTTTTGTTTATTTCTTAGCTTCCTAATCTATGTATTCTTACATGAGATTTTCACGATCCTGTGTTCTTATGTAATCTGAATCTAAATGTTATATAAAAAGTGTTGTGATGAATTTTATGACTTGCTTGGATACGAAGATTATGTACTTATATGGACTCTGAATTGTAAAGCAATCAAGCGCGTTTGAGGTACAGTAGTTCAATGTTTTTATATCGCTCCATTGCATTTTGAGCTTCTTTATAATCTCTATTTATTTTATGAATTCTGTTAAAATTATTTCTAATTACTTGCGTTCAGTACAAAAATGAAAGCTAAAGGTTCTAAAACATAACTAGGCAAAGTATTTATTCATCTTGAATATCGAGCTTGTTTCTTTATTAAAGACATAAAAGTCATGATAATGTTGGTATCGCTGCACACCACAGGGAAATGTGTTGAAGAAGGACAATCACAATAGTAAACTGAGATTACTTCATCAGGATTTCATATACATACAGAAACATACATATACATGAAACGTAGTGGCAGATATGTAAAATGTTTTATCTTCTCAGCCATAACAAACATACATGAGATCAAAAACCGAGAGATCACTATAATATCAAAAAAAGGCTCTAGACTGGAAACAAGTGAGCTTTGTCTTTGCTTTCTTGATCATTGTGGAGATTGGAGATCAGATTAACACTCATCTACGCCTTGTTTGCTCGCAAGTTTCTTTAAAAGGCTTAACATAATAGTCAACCAGCCAATCTCTCTCTAAGTTTTTGATAATTTCTGGGCTTCGTGTGCTTTTCTTACATGAAATTTTACACGACTGTTCATTCTTCTGTAATCTGAATCTCAACTTTATAAAAAGTTTATCACAGGGAACTTTGTAACTTTCCTTAATATACAGGTTTATGTACAGCTGGACTTTAGATAGTAAAGCATTCAAAGGCATTTATGACACCATTATTTTCATGATGATAACTGAGAAATAAAGAAAGTGATGAAAAAATTACAACTGTGAAGGAAGAATAGGCATTCTAAAAAGCAGTAGGCTGAATACGCAGCTAAAAATGCAACAAAACATGAGCTACCTGTCCATGCTAAAATTACGCACATTTCAATTTAAATTATTCATACAGAGATTTGATATCTGAAGAACATGAAAGATTTTGACGATGGATATCTTAAATAAACTTAAGGTCTTAAAAATGATATTTGAAATTTACCTCTTTCTACCAGTAATGAAGAATTCAGTTTTTATCTGAATTTTTAATGTGATTACACCAAATCAGACGAAATCAGGCACACAAAATTGTGAATGAAGAAAATCACATAAATCCTATAGATGACAAATGCATTTCTGAGAATATGAAGGTCTTTCTATAATAATCTGTCATAATAATATTTGGTTACTCCCAAATGTTCCATTTGAATGCAAATTAGCAGCGGGTGTTTACAGCTTGCTCCACACTTATGCAGGTTTTCATTTAACAGTTAGAAAATCAGCATCAAATATTGTCCACGCTTTTATATTATTCATTGGTTTTTATTCAAAATTACATGCAAATCCGTCGGATGCTTTGTGCTAATTGGTTTCAAGCCGGTTTCCACTTTCAACATTTAATCCACGACAAAGCAAATCCAACAAAGGTGCTGATGCATTTGGATCCGTAAATACAGATTGATTGAATGATCTACTAATGACGTCAGCTAAACAACTAGTTATTTACTTAATGGACAACAGAATTTAAGCAGTGTTTGGATCCAGCCTATATAATATTTGAATTTTTATTGTGTTTTATTTTGCAAATGTGCTAATTACAATGATTGCATGGAGGAAATTATTTTACAGTTACTGCACCCTAATGGATATAGTGGTTATTAGGAAGTTTACCGTTAACTATTTTAGTATATAAACCTAGCACAACTTCAAAGATCGTATCATTCACCAACTAGTTCTCTCATCAAGATAAAACTTAATAAAACAGCACATCCGAACTCCTCTGCCCGCTCCCGTGAAAATGAAAACTTTGTGCCTGATCGTTGTTCTGATTGTCGCCGTGGAAATATCTTACGGACAATGGTGTTCAGAGGTAGGTTGTCGATAAAGTTTCAAAAATATTTTTTCCATTTATCGATAAACGTGTTGAAAATATATTTTTTTGGCGATGCCTTTTTAGTTCGAATGCGACAATGGAAACTGCGTTCCATGGCGTTGGGTCTGTGACGGAGACAATGACTGTGGGGACCGAAGTGACGAATTTTGGTTGTGGTGTTTGTTCAGAAGTCGAAACAATGGTACAGATGGACCTGAAGAACCAATAGGATCCGTTGCATCTAAAATTGTGAGGAAGAAAAAGTGAGGATTCGTGTGAAAACTCCTTCAATGTAGTTTTTACTATCCATGTTTAAGTATGAAAACGTTTTAATTAAACACAAAAAAATGTTGTAATGTCTGCATTTAACCATTAAATGCATTTACTTAAAAATTATATTTAGAAGAGCTATGTTATTGGTATGTTGAGATACATCCAATATTTTAAATCCCAAATATTGTAGCTCGGTTCAAATAAAAATTTTACAGTTATTTCAATATAATAAAATGAACTACTCATCCGTTACTAACTGAGCATTCTGGAAAAAAGTTGAATATCCAAATTCTGCATAATAGTTTAACATGATAAATTAGTCAAGATATAGTTTTAAATATACACCCTACGCTAACAAAGCAATAAATATACACAATATTATACAGTAAGCATCAATAAGAGACATACGTATATCAATAAAAAATTTCCTATCAATAGATTGTACATGATTGTAGTCAAACCTTATCCTCTTTATTGTATTTTGTCTCGTGAAAATTTGCAACCTGAGAAACTTAAGCAGGAAAGGATTTTAATCAAGAAGACGACTGCTGACTAGCCATCTAAAAATAATTTACAGGAAACGTTATTATGGGGAAGAAGAAAAACAGAATTTTTGTTTTGCATGAAGGTTATGATTGTGATTTTGCTTAGAAAATAACTTCAGCTAAACGAATGATGAGCTTTATGCTTACTAAACATAAATGTTTTGATGACAAATGGACAATTGCATGTTATCCAAAGCGGGGAACATGAAAATGTAAATCAGAGCGTGATATGACCACAAGTTGCCTGAATGAAAGCTTTGTAATGTTTTGGGAATTTCTTATTTACTTTGAAAATTTTCACAAATTCATTAGTCATTAAAATTGCAATTTAGCATCCTATATTTGAATAAAATGGAATTTTATCACTTAATATGATTTTATGCATTTATATTCAAGTGTATGTAAGAAGCCGACAAATGTGTCCTTACATTTCTTCAGTTCTTCTTGTAATAAAAATCTGAAGAACACGAAAAATGAGGAAAATGAACTTACTAAACAAAACAAAACTCTTAAAATCTTATTTGAAATGTGCCCTTTTATTATAAGTGATTTTATTATAATTACAAGTGATGACGGATTGAATATTCTTAGTCGCTTAATTTTTAATATGATTCCAGGAAATCGGATATGCCAGCACACAATTGTAGATGAAATAAGATGCATAAATTGTACTAATGCCAAATGCACTTTTAATGCAAGTTGGTTTAATCAATATTCTCAAATGACTCATATTTTGATTACTCGCAAATGATCCATTTAAATGCAAATTAGTAGCAGATGTTTTCAGCTTGTTCCACATTTATGCAATGCAGGTTTTCGTTTTACATCCAAAAAGCATGGATCGGATTTTGCGCACGGTTTATATTTTGACAAAATCACATGCAATTTATTTTAACTTATGACATTTAACCGGTTGTCCAAATAACTAATTATAGATGTTATGGTAACAAAAGAGACAAAGACGCTGATGCATGTGGGTCAACACATACAGATTTATTGAATGATCTAGTAATGACGTCAACTTAAAAAATTTAATAGTTCACACAATTTTTGTAGTTTTGGATTCAACCTACAAAATATATCATTTATGTTGAGTTTTATTTTGCAAATATGTAAATTACAATAAGCGCATGGAACATGCTAATTTTACAGTTATTACTCTGCAATAGTTCTACAGTTAGGAGAGAATTTATCGTTAACTATTTTAGTATATATACCGAACAGAATTTCAAATATTGTATCATTCTCCAACTACTTGTTTCATCAAGATAAAATTTGATTAACCAGCTACCCTTACCTGAACACCGCCGTGAAAATGAAAACTTTGTACCTAATTGTTGTTTTGATTGTCGCCGTGGAAATGTCTTACGGACAATGGTGTTCAGAGGTAGGTTGTCGGTAAAGTTTCAAAAATGTTTTCCATATATTGAATAACACGTAAAGAATATTTTTGGGCAATACATTTTTAGTTCGAATGCGATAATGGAAATTGCGTCCCATGGAGTTGGGTCTGTGATGGAGATAATGACTGTGGGGACCGAAGTGACGAATTTTGGTTGTGGTGCTTGTTTAGAAGCGGAAACAATAACACAGCTGGACATGAAGAAGCGATTGGATCCTCTATTCCTAAAATGATGAGGAAGAAAAAGTGAGAAATGCTAGAAGGTAGTCGTTTGTCATTCATCATTAAGAACGAAAACATTTTTTATTTATATGAACCAAAATGAAATGTAATGTCAAAATTGAAACATTTAATACATTTTTACATATATTTCCTCAATATACAGTACATTAACTATATTGATTGGTATGTGGAGATACATTCCATATTTTATATTGCAAATTTTTTAGCTCGGTGTAGTCCAAATAAAAAGCTATTATACAGTTTACTTGACTATAAGGAAATGAATTATTCGACCGTTAATGAGCTATTTGAAAACAATTTAGATTTTCAAATCTGTGTATTTTAACAAATAAAATAATTAATATATAATACACTTAAATATGCTTTATATCTTAACATCATCAAACAGTAAGCAAAGCATCAATAAGTCTATCTACTATTTTTGAGACATAAATCAATAAAAATTTACTATCAATAGATTGAACAGGATGATAGTCAACCCTTATTGTTTGTAGTGCCATTGCTTTTTT
>JAQIXW010002203.1:0-16287 GCA_034700685.1 Willowsia buskii | reverse complement strand
TTTGCTAAGACACAAATATTTTGGTAAGACACAAATATTTTTTAAGACACAAATATTTGGTAAGACACAAATATTTGATAAGAAGCAAATAATTTGTAGGAAACACAAATATTTGGTAAGACACAAGTATTTGCTAAGACACAAATATTTTGGTAAGACACAAATATTTTTTAAGACACAAATATTTGGTAAGACACAAATATTTGGTAAGAAGCAAATAATTTGTAGGAAACACAAATATTTATGAGAAACACAAATATTTATGAGAAACACAAATATTTATGAGAAACACAAATATTTATGAGAAACACAAATATTTTATAGGAAACACAAATGTTTGGCATGACACGCAAATACTTTATAAGACCCGCAAATATTTTATAAGACACGCAAATATTTTATAAGACACGCAAATATTTTATAAGACACACTGGTGGGAAATCCTAATACTTTATTAAACAAATATTTGGTAGGAAACACTAATATTATATAGGAAATGCTCATATTTTATAGCAAATACTAATATGTTTAGGTGACTCCTATATTTTTAAGGATACTTTAATATTTCCAAGGAAACGAATGAAATCATTTATACTCTAGACGTTATTATTTTAGGAAAATGTGTGATTTTAAAAGAAAATACTAACACTTTAAATAAAAACAGCAATATTTTTTTGATATACGGGTTTTTTAAACAGAATAGTTTTAATGGAATATTCGTATATTTTGAGTCTTCCAACATTTCAAAATGTTATTCAACTACAACTACTATGTAAAACGTAATAACAAAAAATATGCAAGATTTTAAAACGATAGATTTAAAAATTTATCTGTTCTTGTATGACAAACGACAACTGTAAATACACCTAAATACAGAATTCATGCACCAAAACCGACGCGCAGAGAGAGAAAGCAAGGGACCGAGTTGAGGTTATTGTGAGATTTTGATGTTAAACAAAAGATAATAAGTGGCTGTTATTGCAGTCAGCGTAGGGATTTGTATGTTAAATTTAAAAAATAAATACTGCACCACTAATTGTAACCAAGCTGGTCGGGCCCCCCATCGGCGGGCCCTGGATTGTATTATCCAGTCAACGCCATTGACGGCCGGGCCCTGAACATCAGCATCGTGGACACCTGGAGTATCGGCAGGAAGGTTGACTTCCTCTGTCACAAAGTGAACGATGAAATCTTCCTCTACTTGCGTGCCTTGATTGATCACCACGTTTCCCGCTTGATTTATCTCAGGTTTTACATCCACCTCACTTTTAACCACTTCCGGTGAAATGACGGTATCATTCGGTCCCCTCTCAGCGTTTTCTTGAAATGACGAGAACCGGAATCTCCCTTCTGTCTCCATGGCAGCTGTACTTTCCATTTGTTTTGTCTTTTGCTTCAGGCTTCGGGTTCGAGATCCACCACCGCCACCTCTACTGCTGGTTGGCTTTGGCTTCATAGCTGTTAAGCAACACAGGTAACAGGTATCAATGGAATCCTGACTGGAACAGAAAGAGAAATCAGTATTTATTGCAGATTGTGAAATTAAATATTTAAAAAAGCCAGATTTAGATTTTTTAATCAAAAGTTTTTTAACAAAAGGTTAAATTAAAGGCTGTGAACTTGCCTTTAATTCAAATTGTACTGTATCGTCTGTACCCGAAAATAATTATCAAGCCAACTGCAAAATCAAATGATGAATGTTTCAAAGCCTCCAACAAAAGCTATCAACAAGAAATCTGGAACGCGCACAGAAAACAGGCAAGACGGCTGAAGGCATCTGATTGCGTTTAGGAGTTAAGGACGAAAGGACTATTAGGAAAATTAGCTTTTGTGCTGTAGTTTAAAGTTTTATTTTCATTCCACGATTCCTCTGATGTACTTAAAAGTCATTGAAGAGTTTTAAAGCAGCAATTGTAAAGGTCAAAGAAAAAAGTGAGGCGAACTCAATCTTTTACCTGCTTTCCGAGCTTTCCTGCTGATCTCATTCTCAACTCATCTGTAAACAAAGAGTCAAGTAGTGAGACGAGACTGTGAATTATTGAAGGCGTGGAGTTTATCAATGGACAATTAAATTAGGTACCTGCGTGGACTTATTTGAAAGCGGAAGCAAGTTTTGCACTTCCCGTCAAATCCCAAATTAATCTCTTGTCATTTTGTCATTGTTTTTTATTTTACCACAACAAATCAACAGTTAAGTCAGTAGTATACCTGTGGATTACATCATAATTAATGAATAGATTCAACGAGATGGATTTTCCTGTTATTTTGGCACAAAGTTTGGCGTTTTCTAAAGGGGAGTTGGGGATCGAGGAACCTGATCTTATTCTGCGGCATGCAAATGCAAGCTTGCAAAAGCTTCCAAACCTTGGAACTGGGGTCAAAGTCTGTGAGGAAAGTGGTGGCAGCAGTGGATGCCATCCTTCTCAAGGAAGTCCAGGAACGTTAAGTGTTGATTTGTAAGTAATAAGTTTATCATTTATTTGAAGATTGAATACCAAAAACAAACATTAAATTCATTGACGTTTTTAACTTATTTTAAAGCTACTCTATGAATATTAACTCTCGTTATTATTTTGCTAACACAGGAGCAAATCTCTCGAAGTTCATATAGTTAAGGATATCCATGAGTTGGTGGGATATCTGACCGTATGGACAACAAAATCGAATGCGGATTATTACGAGCAACTGATGAAGGCTTCGGGAGGAAAGCTCTTTGTGGACATCAAATTCGAATTGGAAACAGCAACTGGAAATTACAAGTTAAATGTGAATGAGAAAAGTAAGCAAACAATTATTTCATTTAAATGAATGTTTAGGATAATTTTACTGTTTAATAGAACGCATTTAATTTGTGTTTATCTAAAATTTCAATAGAAGTTGCAATGTTCCAGCCCAACTACGACTGGGATACAACCGGCCCAGCAGGCCTTGCCCAACTCCTCAACCGACGTTTCATTTTCACGGCTTCTTTGTCAGAAGCATGGAGGGATACTGGGAACACTTTTACTGGAAAGCTTTCAGTGAATCTGAAATTGAATGACAATCTTCTTGGAGGTTTTCTCCGTTTCGGTGAGGAGGTGGATAATCCACTACTTCCAGTTAACAAGCGGATGAAGATGGACGAAACGTTCACGGATGCGACTCTGGTTCCCGGAAATGAGGAAGGGATTAAGTGTCACAAGATTGTTCTCATTGGTAACTACTTTGCTAACATTATCCAATAATTTTAGTATTTTATCTCTAGTTTAAAAACTTTCTTTGTGATTTATTTATCAGCGAACAGTGACGTATTCAGGAAGATGTTCGAAGCCAAGATGAAGGAGGGACTCACCAGCACCGTCAAGTTACCCGACATGTGTTCCAGTAGTGTTCAAGCTCTTCTGGATTATCTGTACTGTAAGAATATCACCAAGGCTTCGGAGTCGGCTACTCTTGCTCTGGAGCTACTCATGAAGGCGGAAGAATACGCGATCGAAGGTCTGGAGAAGGCAATGCTGCAGCTTATCGATGCCAAAGGAAACGATTGGTTTCCTGTGCGCGTGGCTCTCCATCTTTTTCAATTTGGCAGGAACAAATTTGAAAATGAAGGGCTACTCATCTACCAGCTTGTTACTCACAAGGCGGCAGTTGTGCTCAAATCGTAAGCTACCAGTTACATACCTAAGTAGCTATGTATTTATGTAAAATAAAACAAATTAGTTACCAGTCCTAAAATTATTGGTACGTTCATGAATGATTTTTTAATAGGAAATCAAAGGAGGAGATTGATGAGTGTCCGGAGTTCAAAGAATTCTTCAAAAACGCTGAAAACGGGGCGGAGCTATGCACATACTTGATTTGTAGTATTTAAGATGATTGCCACATTTTGTAAACAGGTTGCGTATAATTAAATTAAATTGATTGTTGATAACCATTTCTTGGTGAATTAATTTTTGGTTAGTTTTGCAATTTGTGTATCTTTCCGTATTATAGTTTTTAGTGTTAAGAATCACAAATCTTGAAAGCTTCATTTTGCAATTATTAAATATTTCGGTATTCCTACATAATTAATTATCAATTCGAAACAAGTTGATGCGATTAATTTTGACTGATCCGAAATATTTTCGTGGAGTAATTTCTTGTATGATTAATTGTATTGATGTGTTTGACTGTCTTTATATTTTTGAAGAAATATTGCTGTTGTATAAGGGCTAAGCATTTTAAACATGGAATTGTATTTCGTAATTATATTATAATTATAATTATGAATGTCAAGATTGCTAGGTACATTATTTGTGAAATCGTAAATATGTTATGTGGTTGTGTTTTTACCCTAATCAATTAAGACTGGTCTGTAATTAAATGAATGATCTTTGTCTTTAATAGTCTTCTATTGTATCACTCATGTTAGAATGTCATGTCATGTCAAGAATTACAAACCGTTAATATTATGTTTAAAAAATTATATTTACTAAGAATTTTCAAGATTCGAAGAAACTAACTTAAAATTGTGATTATGATTATTATGAAATCGAGTCCGAAATCGAAGGGAATTTAAGTAAAAGCTAAAATACAATCAAATCACTGTAATAAAAGGATTTGTATGCCACTGTCGAGTAAGTAAATAAATTTCATGTATGTAGTTATATTTACCGCAGTCAACATCTTTCCGACAATTTTTTCCCTAAATTTTGCCCTCGTCATTGCAGTGAAAGTTGGAAATGGGGAGAGTTTCCATACCTTCATTCAAAATTTACTATACTGAAGTCAGGCTACTTTGCAAATTTCATAATGAAACGCACAAAGGTTTAAACGCTTGAGTCCATTAAAGATACGTTTCTTTGAAACTAGTTATTTTGATAGCTCAATGATCCTGGCGATATTACAATTTTCCGTGGAAAATACAGTCACGCTGATAACTACTCTTGTAGAAAAGAAAGCAATCAATATACTTAAGCTGCTTTTCCTGCTATTTAGATTACAATTTTAGATACTGAAAAAAGCACACTAGATGTCCAGCACAATTAACTTTAAGATATATGTATTTATTTTAAATGATCGAATTTCACAAGCTTCCATTAAAATACCTATATCATCATTCATCATCTTCAGAACTAAAATCCTCACTGGAAGTCAAATCATCACTGAAAATTCTTACAAAGTCGACACCTGGCTCCCCTTCCCTCAGAGTAAACTTCACCTCGAGTTCTTTCAAAGTCCCAAAGATTTTCGACAGCTCCAAAGACCAAATCGTTTTCAATTCTTCACCATAAGTTTCGTAGTCCATGTCATCATCCTGCTCTCCACGTTGGTCACAAATGGTCTCCTCCAAAAAACTCTTGACTGACTTCACAGTAGACTGAGGAGTCAAAGGTTGCCGTCTACATGTTTCCTCCAGAGTATGAACGCGCATTGGGGAACTGTTCCAGTGATCTTGATAAGTGTTCCATGTGAGAGGCACTCCAAACATGGATACGCGAGGAGTAGTTTTCTTGGCGAAGACTCTTGGTGCCAACAACTTGTGAAAGACGCCGTGGATCACAAGTGTCTTCAGATTTGGATTGTGTCGAAGGCACATTTGGAGAATCTCAAGAAGACGAGTTGGATCCAGTCCGCATGCCACTTGATGGATTGTCAGGTGCCAAATGTGACTCCCAAATTGTGAGAGGAACTCTTCCACGAGATTCCAATAATTTTTGGTCATTTTCTTCACCAGTTTTAGAAAAGTCAGCTCAATTGTGAAGGGATCGTTTTTGCTTTTGCAGGACCATCGGTAAGGACTGAAGATCCATGACGGGCCTTCTCCCATCTGCAGGCTTTTGGGGGAAACTGAGAATGTGACGCATCTTCCAACGAAGGGATTCTGAGGACAGTTGCCAAAGTGACGTGTGAAATTCTTCATACTGGTGGCGTCAGTAAACAATACTCTCTTATCCAACTCGTTGATAAGGTGATTGATCTTCAGATCTTTCTTGTCGTTAGCGGTTCCAGCTTGAAGGTCAACTCTGTTCGCAGGGTCTTCAAGAAAGTCGTCAACGGCTTGCTTCCACGATTTCGAGATCAGTCTGCATTTGAGAACGTCGTCCAGAGATAAAGTGCCGAAGAGACAGGCTGCAACCTGAAATCGATAAGATGGAGGTTGTAAATATTGTTGGCCGAGTGGCCAACAGCTATTCCTTCATGTTGAGTGTTGCATTCACTCGTTCGTCTCCCTTTCCCCCTCATTCCCACACATTCTCATTTTGGTGTGAGCAACAACGAGGGGGACGCTTTATATCAACGAGACGAGAGAGATAGATGAGCACTTCTTCCCGGACATTTCCAGCAACAACAGCCAGAGCTTAGAGCTCCCTTTTAGCTGTAGTTTACCAGTCTGTTTTGTTAGGCATTTTGTAGAGTTCGTTCTTTTTTTTCGTGGTTTCCTTTCGGAAACATATTCCTTTTTTTGAGTCGTCGTCTTTTCTTTTTGCCATTTATTATTAATAAATGAGAGTCAGTCTTTTGTCATAGTTCAAGCGTCAGTTTGTCATCGTCTTGTTTTTTCCCCTGTGCACCCTCGTTCTTCTCTTCTCATCCCATCGTCATCATCCTCACAGGTCACCTCGCATATCATCTGAGCTATCGCTACCCATCCCCCCCCGTGGCTGGCTGGGGACCTCTTCACCTTCTTCCCCCTCCCCAGTCCAGGACCACAATATGTACTAATAAACAATATTTCTGAAATTGTGGCAGAATAATATGCAAAAATGTTTTTGCATATTATTTTGCACCCACTCTTGCTTCACTTGCGATTTCCTTTCCTCTCCGAAGGAAGATTTCTTCTTTCCGGTTTGTCGATCACCTCAGTAGTCCGTACTCGTTTGGGAGGAGGACCCTAACAAAAACAAAATATGATAAGTTATAAAATTAATTATTTTTAAAGATTTAAAAAACGAAGAGTTCGAATTGGGGTTAATTCTTTGAAGTGAGCCCAATGTTATTACCAGAATTACCTGAGTGCTGGTCTCGGACTGATGCTGATGGGATGTGCTATCATTTAGTTTTGAAGTCTGGATTTCCAAACGCAACTCCTCCACTGTCTTCTTCAGCGTCCGATTTTCATTTCGGAGTGCCTTCCGGTCCACGGACAACGATTCATTCACTTCCCGGCGGGATTTATTCTCGATTTCCAGATCTGGGAGGGTCCGTCCCAAATGGAAACCTGGAGGATCGGCTGGAATGTCGACTTCCTCTGTTACAATGTGAACGATGACATCCTCCTCTATTTGCATGCCTTGATTGATCACCACGTTTCCCGCATCATCTACTTCCGGTTTAACATCAGCCTCACTTTTAACCGCTTCCGGTGGAATGACAGTATCATTCGGTCCCCTCCCAGCGTTTTCTTGAAATGATGAGAAGCGGAACCTCCCTTCCGTCTCCATGGCAGCCGGCTCTTCCATTTGCTTTGCCATCTGGCCACGGGTTCGAGATCCAACACCTCTGCGTTTGCTGCTGGTCGGCTTTGGCTTCATGGTTGCTAAGCAACGCTGAGATATCAGCCAAGTCCTGACAGATCGGAGGAGATACCGGAGACTGGAACAAAAAGACAAAAGAGGAGGAATCAATACTAATTGTTACAACTTGTGAAATTAAATATTTAAAGAGTCAGATGTAGAAGATTTAAAATCAAAAGCTTTTTTACTCATTTGGTAAATAATATTCAACGAAAATTGCCCTGTGAACTTCGAACTTGCCTTCAATTTCAAATTAAACTGCTGACTGTATTCCGTAGCCGAAAGTTTTCGATGCATGCGTAATTTCAAAACCTTAGAAAAATAAAAAAGACGGCGATTTATCTCGCCATGCACCTAGAGTAGTGTAGTGACCAATTTTTGAGCTGATCTCAAAATCTCAACTGTATTGTTTTTACGCCGGCCAGCAGTATCAGTATCATCATTCATACTCAGATAATACTGCTCGTCACTATTCTTTCTTTCTCTTGATATCAGCTTTTTATGCTAGTGGAGTATTAATTAAGGGGGAGAAATTATCAAATAACAATTAAATTAGGTGCATCAATTTATCAGTAACGGAAAGAAAAGTCAAAAGTTTTGCACTCATAATCCAATCACAAAATTAATTAAATTCTTTTGTTTGCAATCAACAACTAATAATATTCTTATTCTTATTGACTAATCGGTCAATTAATTGGTCTTCACAACGTTATTACGTAACCGAAGTGATAGCTAGATTCAAGGAGATGGAACTCCCTTTAATTTCGGCACAAAATTTAGTGTTTTCCAAGGGGGAGTTTATGAGCGCGAGCGAGAGCGAGAGGACGGGATTGGAGTTGACTACTCGAAAAGCCGCTGCAAGTTTGGAAAACCTTCCAAACTTCGGAACTGGGATCAAAATTCATGATGAAAGGGGTGACATGAGCAGTGGACGCGATCCTCCTCAAGGAAGTGCGGGGAAGTTGTATGATGATTTGTAAGTTTAGCGTTTATTAAAATTGAAATTAAAATAACATTCCTTTTTAACGTGCACTTATTTAGTGAATTAAATATATAAACTATTCTTTAGATTACATAGGGGCAAATCTCTCATAGTTCAAATAAATAAGTATCACCGTTCCACTGATGGAAATCTGACCTTATGGACAACCAAATCGAATGCAGATTGTTACGAGCACCTGAAGAAGACTTTGGGAGGAAAGCTCTTTATGGACGTCACATTCCACCTTAGACTAGGATGTGGAAATGACGAAATGAGTGTGATTAAGAAAAGTAAGCAAAACGTGTTTATTTATTTTCTGTATTGGGAATATTATAATTGGACTCGACAGGCACTTTATTACTTTTAATTTAATGAAATTCTTAATAGAGGCTGAACTATTCAAGAGATACCACGACTACCAGGGAGTGGCGGACCCAACAGGCCTAACCTTCCTCCTAGAACTTTCCTTAGATTTCACGGATCCTTTTTTAAGAACATGGAGCCATAACAGAGACACTTTCATCGGAAAGCTTTCAGTGAATTTGAGACTGGATGAAAATCATCTTGGAGAAATCCTTCATATGGGTAAAGTGGAGAAATTGGAGAATCCACTTTTTGCCGTTGTCAAGCGGATGCGGATGGACACTACGTTTACGGATGCCACTATTTTTCCCGGAGAAGGGGAGGGGATTAAGTGTCACAAAATTGTCCTCATTGGTAAATGCTTTGATAACGTTATCAAATAGTTTAAATAATTTATTTGCATTTTCCATACTTTCTTTGTCCTTTTTATTAGGAAATAGTGACTACTTCCGGACAATGTTCGAAACGCAGATGAAGGAGGGCGTCTCCGGCAACGTTGAAATTCCTGATATGACCTCCCATGCTGTCCAAGCTCTTCTGGATTACTTCTACTGTCAGGATACCACCACGGCTTCGGATTCGGCGTCTATTGCGCTGAAGTTACTCATGAAGGCTGACGAATATTCAATCGAAAATCTGGAAGAAGCAATGCTACGGCTTATTTGTGCCAGAGGAAACGATTGGTTTCCAGTGAGCGTGGCTCTCCAGCTATTCGAATTTGCCAGGAAGAAGTTCGAAAATGAAGGGCTACCCATTTACCAGCTTGTTAGGCACAAGGCGGCGGTGGTGCTCAAATCGTAAGTTGTCATTACTAATTACATTTAATCATTTCGTAAAATAATTGAAGAACATTTTGTATACGTTCATAATTGATTTTTTAAATGACAGGAAATCGAAGAGGGAGATTGCAGAATGTCCGGAGTTTAGAGGACTCTTCAAAAACGCTGAAAATGGGGCTGAGCTATGCACCTACTTGATGCTTAGTGTTTAGATTAATTGCTGTGATGTTAATACAGTTGTTGATTGATATCGTTTCCTTCATGAATTAATTTTTTGATTAGTTTTACAATTGTATCTTTCAGTACTTATAGTTTTTAATGTTAAGAATCACAAATCTTAAAGCTTCGTTTTGTAATTATCAGTGTTTCTAAATTCCTGGATGTAAATTTAATTAACAATTCGGAATAAGGTGATGCGATTAATTTTGACTGATCCAAAATATTTTCGTGTAGTCATTTCTTGTAAGGTTACTTGTATTGATGTTGATGTGTTTGCCTATATTTATTCTTAAGGAAAAATATTGCTGTTGTATAAGTGCTATGAATTTAAAAAATGGAATTGTATTTCGTAAATATAATTATGAATGGCTAGACTGCTTGGTATATACATCATTTGTGAAATTGTAAAAATGTTATAAGGTTGTTTTATCCGAATCAATTAAGACTGATCTATAACAAAATGAATTATCTTTGTTTATAATAGCCTTCTATTGTATCAATCATGTAAATTAGTGTTAAGATAACAATCCGTGAAAATCATGTTTTCCCTAATTATATTTACTAACATTTTTCAAGATTCGAAGAAACTAACTTAAAATGGTGATAATGTTATGATTATTACGAAATCAAGTCAAGGTCAGGTTTTTCATTTTCTTGCTCGGACAAATTAACTCTTATTAAATGTTAAATTCTCGAGAGCAGGTGGCAGAGTTTAATGTAATTTTGATACAACCATTATTAAATACCTAAATAGTAATTACACTTTGGATACAAAGACTTTGCTTGTTTTCGGGAACTACCATAATTAATATAGCATGAAAGAATTATCAGTATGCTTTACTGTGTGGGCTGCCAATGGCCATCATATTTTCGGGGATGCATCATTTTTTTAAGTTTTACTGTGACTACTGTTCCAAGTGTTTTATCCAGAAATGTCACTTGTACACGATTTGAAATCATGACTTTCCTCATAACTTAATTATCCTTGTTCTGATTGTAGATTATTAATTTGATGAAATATCTGAGCATTGAGAACGAGAACACTGGAAAGCACTACTAGTTCTGTAAAATAATAAATACATCTTCATTTCTAATGAGTGATTATTGATACCTATTTCAGCATAGCATGATGTCATAAAGCATAGCACTCAACTATCTTTCGTCTCGTCTTCTTACATGCGTCAATGCTCCATAAAAGTGGGCATGTGGGAATAATGAGTTGATTGTCTCAGCAATTGATTGAACGACTTATTGTCTTAAGATAACCTCATTATAATGAATTGGATCATGTTGCATTCGTTACAAAACGTAAGCACAGCTATGCACAGACCAATAACGAGTATGTTTTCTTAAACGGCTGAGCAAACCGATTTTATTACTGCGAAAAAATACGTGTGTTCGTGGCATTTGAGCAATGCAGACCTATTTCTAGAACATTTATAATGCTATATCAATCAGATCCGTAGATAAAACCGTTTTAATTGGCAAATACGGATGGAAGAACAATTGAATGCATTTACCTACTTATAGCATTAATAGAGCTAAAATACTTAACGCTACTTTTATCAACTCTACAATATTTAGTGTCTTGGTGAGGAAAGGTACGAAAATTCCACGCTTACCTACTAACGTTCCTAAATATCGACATAAATTTCTGGTTATTAAAACCCCACAAAAGTGAAATACCACCAGTGAAAGTGGCAAATTTTCGAAAAGTACTTCACTAATTAACTATTAATTCTACATATAACCAAAAATTGATGTCGATTTTTAGCAACGTTCGTAAGTAAATGTGCAATTTTCGTATCTTTCCTCACCAAGACACTAAATATTGTTGATTCGATAGAAACAGCAGTAAATACTTGTTCAGAATAGAAAAGCGATAAAGCAAAATATTCGCATAAGCCAGTCATGGGGTATGCACTTCCGGTGTTAACCCTTGTGACTGTAGCCTTGTTGGCTAATCAGGTACTTTTATTAAGAATGCTTATCACGAACCTTAATAATTATTTCTGGATAATATGATATATGATATCTAATTTTTTGCAATAAATTGTTACTAGGCAATCCATGTCGACTCAGAACCAAATGAGGTCGAACAAGAGGGCGGTGGGGGGTTTATTGCACCATTAAGTTTTGAAGAGTAAGTTAAAGTATAATCGTTATAATCGATAAACTAATGACAATAAAATTTTGCAATAATAAATTTAATGAATTATTTTAATAATTTTAGACGCAAACTTCGCCGAAAACGACAAGCAGGGCGTGCCCGGATACCTCCCCCAGGTCACAAAGAAGGCAACACAATCATGAGCTTTTCAATTCCGAACTGTGTCGAAGAAGGAATGGTCTTAATGCAAGGTTACGACAACTACTTTGTCCACTGCATTGCAAACCACGTCCATGGGGGATTTTATCGAGTGATATATCTATGCCCCACTGGACTACGATCTGTGGAAGATACCACTATGTGCATTCCCCCACCAGATTGCGCTGAATGTAGTGGCGGCTTTGGATTTGATGACACAGGATACAACGGGTTGGTGTGATTTATGATTTATGACTGTTTGCTTGTTATGAAAGAACGCTTGTAACTTTATTTAAAGACCAGTAATTTGTTGCCAATAAATTTTTTAAACAGCATTACCAATTTTTTACAAAATATTTTATTTGCATGATCAGAAACAAGCCTACTGTGGCTACTGTGGCCGTAAAAGACATAGGAATTGCGAAGGGGACACAAACAGCATCACTAAATGCTAATGGGCGATTGCAAGCACAAAATATGGGAAATAAGCAAGGAAGACAACAGCAGAATAGACAGAATATTCGTAAACAAACTGTTAAAAAACAACAAGGTACAATTTTTTAATTACAAAATACGCCCAAGTATTTCGGACCTTAATCCTTTGCAAAAAATGTTGTGACTTTTAAAATATTTAAGTATTTGTCTATATTTTTTATCAACAGCAAATCGAGCTGCCCAGGCATCAAAGGGTAAGTAAAAGCCATATATTTGGGAAATACATCATAAGAACGATTATAAGATTAGAAGAGCTAATTTTTAAATACTTTTGCAGCCCTAAGAAAAGCAGCAGCTACAAAAGCGACTAGAACTAATGTTCAATCAGCAGTAAACTCACAACAAATGGCCACACAACAGGCACAGTCATTGGCCGCATCTCAGGCACAAACACAGGCAATGTCAGCTTCCCAGGTAGAACCTCTTTCGAATTTCTTAGAAATATTCACCCAAAAAGATAAGCTAGCTTTAGACTCACACTTACAGCATAATCATATATTGAATAGTTTGTACCCACAAACTAGAGGATCAAATTTACATAAAGACAAAGGAATTTATCATTCAAACCGAAAAAGATTTCGAAGACATGCGCCCATATCATATTCGCATTTTCAAAAGCATGAGGTATCTTCTAAGAGTAAAACTGTTCATCACCATAAACCAGTAGCTATACCAGATGAAAAAGTATCTGATTCCTTATCACTCAGCCACCATCATCATCATCATAACGAAACTGTACTTTCGCGCTTACAAAAACAAGAGCTATTAACTCAAAATTTTACTAAACCTGATAACCAAACTTCTTCTTCGCATTTAAAACATGAGGTATTAACATCTGAATTAAATCAACAAAATATTTCTGCTCATTTGAACCACCACCACCATCATCATGATATAAATCAATCTTTATTAAATTCTAGTGATCCTTATAACAGCCATAGTTTTAGTCATGTCCACAGTCACGAACTCACTTCCTCTAACGGTAATTATGACGAGCAGAAGCATTATTTAGAAAAACATGACATTTATGGTGGCCGTCATCAAAATAGAACTCAGACCACAAGAGCGCAGAGTAATGCTTTGTCTAATGTTTTTGGTCATCATAGAGAAGTAACAAATTCTAATGCAAAAAATTTGTATGGACAATCTTCTCCTAATGGTTTACTTCAAAACAGAGCAGCATCCGGTAAATCAGGTACCTTACACGCCCATAAACATGAGCGGTTGATATCTTTTGGCCAGCAAAAAGAATCAACAATTTCTCATGATAGAAAGCATGATACGTATGGCAACCTCCAAAATGTTGCAGGTTCAGTTGGTCAAAAACATATATTGTCTTCATATGCCCATCAAAAAGAACATAAAGTAAATCTTGGTCAGGTGCACAATGCGTATAATGCAATAGGTCACGGTCAATATCAAAATAGGGGGAATTTAAATACGCAAAAGCAGGAAGAATCATCTGCCCGTGGGCATCAAAATCAATTTACGTCCGTACACGCGCATAATTATAACAATCACATTTCTCCAACTCATTTAAGAAATGTGGGCACTTTTAATGCACAAAATCATGGGATGTCATCGCATTATAACCATAATCACAAACTGGCAAATTCAAATGTTCAAAGCGCTGATATAGCACATTATGGTCTTTATGATGGGGCTCGTTATCCTCAAAGTTATGGGGGCTATGGTCATGACGTTTTAGGCTATGATTCTTCACCAGATTCGCAATACCCGTATAGTCAAACTACTGCGTATTTGCCAATTCATAAACATGATCATGGTCTGGCCAATCATGAAGATAAGCTAACTGGGAGTCGACCAATACTAAAGAGTCGTACGAATAATAGCCCATGGAAATTTTAAGACATATATAGTCATAATAGGTTTTTTTTCTAAAAGATGATAAAAAACCTAAACAAAGCCAAACAATTTGAAGTCTTCAGCATTCATGCTGTAACCTATTTTAAAACTGAAGGGATAGGTTATGTAATATTTTTCACACAATGTTTTTTTAAGATTTGTAATATAAGTAACTTATTTGTCATAGCTTGTAAATAGTTTAGTGGTATCACGAATATTTTTTCAAGGTTCCATAATTTGAAAGTTAAGAGGAAACCTTGAAAACACAATAACAGTTTTTGCTAGTATTGCAGCGACCATTTTTTGTAATTTTGCTATTTTAAGTATGTTTTCAAGCTCTTTTCAAGCATTAAAAATTTAAAATGTGACATGGAATTGATATCATTACACATTAGATCATAAACAAAAACGCACCAAAAATAGATATTATATACCTACGTCAACTTTTAATTTTTTTACAATTTATAAGTTAATTTTTTGAAGCTTCTTTGTACTTATGAATCTACTGAACTCATTTTAAAGCCCTATTCTTATTCAATTACATAGTAAGATAAAGCTCAGAATTATGATCGGAAACTTGAGTATCGTAAATCTAAGAACCTTGAAGAGAAGCCTAAGCTGACTTACATGGTAGCTGATAGTCTCTTGCATAAAATATGGCATATTAATTTTAAAATTAGAGATAATGTATTGGTAAAGACAAAAGCAAAATTGCTTTTTTACATAACAAGTAATAAAGTCCGCAGTTAGCTGTTTAAACTCAGCAGTAATAGTAATAAATGAATGGAGAGTATTTAAAAGATAATTTAAGATTTTTCTGAAGATGATTTTCAATTCGGCCGCCTGATTTTGATTCCATTGATTCGGTTGGATTGATTGAATTTGATTCCATTTTAAGTTCTTAATACTTACTGATATTTTTGTACTAAAAAAGGTTAAAACTGTTTAATAAAGTAACATATACTATTAGATTTTGGAAATAGAAGTAAAATATACTTCAGGAGTAATTTTCAAGATTTTTATCAAGCCTCGTGATGACAATATTACTTGGGTCAGTTCAAACGAATCAATTTTTGAATAAAACAGCTAATATTTAAAAATTCAAAAGTACATTGCCGATAGTCCAAATTCTTCATTTACGTTTTACATATTACTGCTTCCTCAATCAAACCGAGATCAAAATGAAGATCATATGAGAATAAAATGATATTTCAGTGACGTTAATAACTTTTTTTCTGTAGTAGGGCAGGGGCAACAACAAGAATATTCATTATTGACAGAATGATTATTATTAATGTCACACTTTGTTTTCGGATTTTAAAGGCAGGATCAAACACAAATGCACAATCCAACCTCGCCTTCAATGCTGGATCCCAAACTCAAGGATCGTCGCTTAACGGAGCACAAACGCAAGCCATTTTCTCGGCTGGTTCCCAAGCGGGGACACAATTTCAAGCAGCTTTAAATGGTTTTCAATCCCAAAGCGACTCTTTAGTAGGTTCGCAATCCAATTTCAACGCCCTCAACGGGTTTCAGTCTCAATCCACATCAGCATTTGGATCTCAAATGCAAAGCGATTCTTCAATGCAATCAATGTACAATAACGCATTTAATTCACTAAATTCTCAAATAAGCCAGGTAAAAAATACTTCAAATAAATCAACAATAACACTCAAACATCACTTAGTTATGCTTAAGATACATGTCGAATTGTTTAAGGCTTCATCGATGGCTGGATCACAGGCTGCAGCAGCGTCACAAGCAGGAGCGATGAGTGCAGCCCAATCACAGGCAGCCAGT
>JAQIXW010002202.1:0-16287 GCA_034700685.1 Willowsia buskii | reverse complement strand
CTGAAATTCCTTTCAGGCCTTTGTATTGACCTAAGGTACCTGTGTACCAAATTTAGTGTCAATCCGTTGAGTAGTTTATGAGAAATCGTGTTCAGAGACAGACAGACAGACAGGAAGATAAAACCAATAACTACCTTAATATGCATAAACGCATACGGTAGTTAATAAACACTATAAGTATGCTATGGTTTCAGTTATCTGGATTTTACTTAATCCAATGAACACATTTTGGTTTTGAGTATAGTTATAGTATTAACTATGCACGTTCATATATGTTTCAATCATAAATCGGCGGAATACTTGTTTGTTTGTTGGCTTAATTACAAGGAAATATTTTATCAATCAATTGATTTATTACAGAAGCTCATTTTGTGTGATGTTGAAACTAAGTTGTTACATATTTCATAGGAAATAGTTTAAAAATTAAATTCCGATCATTTGTTTATATCACGAACTTTGAAATTTAAAATTACTTTGTTTTAAACGTAAATAATATAAGTAATGCCTTGCAAGTAATGCCTAATCCACTGAGGGTTACAGTCAATACGCATGATTGGATCAACTTGCAAAAAACAACAACTGATCTTGCAATAGCTGCAATTTGGTTTCTTGATATAAAATGTATTACGCATGCAATCTGAACAGTATTGATACGCAATGTACAATAAATAAATACAAAAAACTTGGACATGTGGACTCCTGGATACATTTGCAACCCCATATTTTGGGACTATATCTTCAGTATCCCAGTTGGTCGCATCATTGCCCCAAACTTTTTGTCACCGATTTCGCTGAAAATTTGCAGGATATGGTTTTTTGATGCGTAGATTACTAATCCGTAAAAATTAGCCGTTTTTGCTGATCATGACGCCCCAATCAAGCAAAAACGGGGTAAAATAAGACAATTTTTGCACGCATGGTGGCGTTACGATCAGTAAAAACGGCTAATTTTTACAGCTTAGTAATCTACGCATCAAAAAACCATATCCTGCAAATTTTCAGCGAAATCGGTGACAAAAAGTTTGGGGCACTGATGCGACCAGATTTTTTGCTTGGCTCTTTAATCAAAGCATTTATTCTATGTAAAGGACGAGTAGTAAATAATATTGTATGTAAGAATATCGAAAAGCATTTAAGTTTCTCGACGTAAACGATATCATCACAAAATTATGTGCAGATGGTGTCGAAGCAACACTGAAATCACAACTAAAAATTATTATACGTATTATCTATAATCTGTAATAGACAATTTACAAACATCAAAGTTTAAAGATAAGCTATATAAATGGAACAAAAAATTGATAACACGTTTTTGCTTATCACTGCAATAGAAAATACAAATGTATGAAATATTATGCGAGATCACTTTTTGGTAGACAGAAAATCCTACCTTTCTCCTTCTATCCACTTATAACGATAAATAGATATTTGTGGCTTCTAAAGATATTATAATTTTTTGAGATCTGTACAGTTTCCTAAAGATAGTTTCTAATGATAAGTGTCTAGTTTATAGATAAACCAAACAAAAACTATTTTAAGTATTTGTTATAAACACGAAGATTATTTGATAAGATGAAGACTACTGACGTCAGAGTTCCCACGAGGACAAAAATGGCAAACATAATTAATTAAATAAATAAATGTAAAAATAAAAACGCGAGCGCGGTGTAATTTGTGCCGATAAATATACGAGGGAAATCCTTAAGAAAAAAGGCTTTAGTAAAGTGGGAAAATATTGACTAAAAATTATTACATATACATGATAAAAATATGTTGAAACAATAAATATCGAGGTATTCGTATGGAAATCTTGAAAATCATATCCGCATTTGATTACATTCGAAAAAGCACGTTCGCAGAAAGAATAACATAACTTTTGTAAGTTTTTTTAGTGAATCAATGAACATGAAAGTTATGAAACCAGATTTTGACTGCTGGTGATAAATAGCAAAGTCATATTTCATTAATGTACTTTAAAACTACCAAAAGATGTCACACTCATTGAGGTTTTATAGAGAGTGTTTTCAGCATCATAGACTAAACTAGCTAAATTCCTTCAAGGCCCATCAAACTACTTTCCAGCATAAAGTAAAAAAATCTAATAAAAGGGTGAACGATTTGTCTTTTAAAAAATTACAGCGTAAGGTTAAAATATCAAACTAATCGCAAGCTTTTAACACGCAAAATCCTATTTAGCGTATTATACCAATAATCTGAATCTAGCCTTGTGATATACAAAACGCGTGTCAGTTAATTTTTAAAATCGCTTTAGATGGATACCCATAACCACAATGGAGCATCTACTAACACCAGCTTACCACAAATGGAAGCGGTCATTTCCATTTTGATAAAGAAGCTGTAATTACCCTGCAAAAATATTTAACGTCTTAGGTATATAATGGAAATATTTTGTTTGTCTGTCTGGCGATAACACTTTTAGTAAGATGACAATTTCGTTTTCTAGTATCAACATCACGCAACCCTTTCGAAATAAGTTGGGCATACGAGTTTAAACAAGCTTTTACGAATCGCTGTCATGCAGACTAAAAATTTAAAATTAGGGATTTATATTTAATTTTCAGTTCTAGTGATAGTTACGGTTCTCCATAATATGTACTTATCTTGACTTAGGACTTTCACAGATTTCCAACTACATTTCGTCTGCCATTATTGCCAATTTTTGTAGGCTTTCGCAAGAAGTACATATCTGTTAACTTTTAGTCGTGGCGAGTTTTCAACCGCTTGAATCATATCACGTGCAGGTGAAAGTCTGTTTCAAAATTACTTTATCGTTCGATCACATACAAGCTAGCATTTAATACGCACGAGTCTACCTCACTACGTCCAGCAAGTTTGCCATTTTTGTCTAGGAGCGCTATTAATACGAATTTAGTTACGCGACAAATATCACGAGTTGAGATATACTTACATGATTTTCTACTTATTTGGTTGGAAGGAATGATGCTAAATTTAAAATAGATAAATTACCAAGCAACAATTTGTCACAACAGCGTCGCTGCTAGCAATACTACGTGTACTTTAAAGCAGCAGAGAAGATGCATGCTAAAAAATCCTGAAATGGTTGGTATTTTAATTCTATAATAAAAACCAAACATCCATAAAAAAAAGATAACTTAGCGTCTTAAAAAACAAAACAATACACCATATACATATTACATTGCCAGCAATGCTTTTATCCACAACCAAAATTGAAAGGCAAACCCCGAGAACCTGTTGTCCCAAGTTCTCTTCCTCAACTGACAGTAACAAGAATTGAGAAGTAACAACTTTCAAACAAAAAGAAAATTTTCTGTGATAAGTGGATTACTTTACTGCTTTGCTGCCTTACTAAATTTGCACAAGTAAATAGAGGTAGACGTTTCTTCATGTCATTTTCATGCACCAATCCACACATTTACAAATCTAGTTGGAACAAATGCCGCTGTGCATGATAAAAACTAAATATTTCGCACTGTTTTCAGTGAAGTTTTCTCACATGCTCTTTTGTAAAGTATTCCTAACAACTTAAAAATAATAAAGATTTCTTTTGCAAGTCCACAAGTGGTTCTAGAACTAACACTTCTAACGTTTAATGGTTTACAATTTAATTGCTTGAAATAGAGAAATTCCGAAGCAAGTAGTCGGAGAAATTAAAATGGGATTAAAAACAATGGCGTGGGTGCCTCTTGCAACGTTTATTTTTTTAAGGGTGTCCGCCGCAAACAAAGACGACCACTTAGCACATAAAGCTCTGCAACGCAGCTTGGATTCTTTTTTGGGAATTTTATCCACTTCTGAAGGAAGCTACGAAGTAGTTTTCCACTGTTGGGAATTTTCCCCTTTTGAAGCCAGGTTCCAAGCCACTTCCTTGCGATATCGAATTTACAGCAGTCAAGCAGAAGATTATTTTTTCAACAATAATCCATTCAAGTTCACGCAACCGTTCTACATTGTGATCCAATGTTTGGGCACTCTTCAGAGAACCTTCCAGTTAATTGCTATGCATCCAACGACACTGATTCTACTTCCAATTCCTGCAATAGTGGTGGTTCCTGGAGAAACAATTTTCGACTTTAACGAAGAATTTATGAGTTTCCCCTCACTTAAAGTTTTGCTATATGCGATTGTGTCAATCGAAAAACAATTCAAAACAATGTACACGGTTCTCTGCAACGGATACTGTACTGGAATTACGAGAAAATTTGACGGTTTGGCAATGATAAAACTGAGCAATCCACTGCGCTTGCACAGGGAATATTTCCGAGATGGAAACGGGCGAGTAGTTTACCACTTGTTGTTGAATGATTATTCAGGTTTGAAAACGAGAAAAGAAAGTGTGTCCTTATGCCAAAGACCTCTGCTTTTACACGAAAGGTATATTTATTGCGATAGGGGGACCATGTCCTCAATTCTGCTTTCAGCCCATCACAATGTTTCATATGCTTTATTTGACGGTTCAAACGAGAAGCTACTATTATCAAGTAGACAGTTTATGGTGCAGCCAATACTACGTACTGATTATGGTGATCACGTTTTTGATGGATATAATATAAAAACAGGACTCACATTTTCGCATTTTCAAACCGAGTTGTTATTATACTGCCTTAATCACGTAACCGAAAACAAAGTGAAGATAATTGATTTTAATGCCTGGTACCAACCATTTTCTTGTGTCATTTGGATTTGCACACTGTGCGCCGTTATCGCAATTACAATGCAGATCAAACGAATGGGAAAATTGAGTGATGGCTTACTATTTTGTCACGTTCTCAGCAGCCTTGGAATTCTTCTTGGAAATTCTGCTCAAACCTACATGACGAAGATAAGGTTTTGTATAATTTTACAGTTTGTCGGATGGTTTGTTTGTGGTTTCTACGGAAACGGAATTATGAGTACGCTCACTGTCCCTGACAGAGTTGAGCCTTTCAAATCTCTTGAGGAAGTACTCTTGGCTGGCTACCATATAATGCGTCCAAAACTTGGATTATTATCCCCGTGGAAGACGTACCACAACGAATTCAAGGTGAAAGGTTTGCTGGGAAAACTCAACACAAGTTTTGTTAGTTTTGATAACCTTAACACAACGATTTTCGATATGTTGACTCTCATGAGCACAAAGTACTTGACTTGCACAAAGTAAACAAAAAATATGAAGCTATAACGTCGACTTCTATAAAAGTAGCTCATGATCTTCGACTTCAAATGCGTCAAATCGAGTGCTACACGCTTCCTGAATACCTCAAAACCTCCCCAAGATTCGTGGAAATGCACAACGCCAATCGCCACTGGATGATGCAAACCTTCGTCAGAATTCGGGAGAGTGGACTGCCAGAGAAATGGGACTACTGGTCACAAATACCAGGTAGATTTTATTTGAATATTTCTGCGGTAGATCCAAATTATAACGAAGTTGTTCCAGGAGAGCAAATTTCACGTCACGATATTCTAAGCATTCTTGTTATATGCTGCGTTCTCTACATTACTAGTGCTATTGTTTTCCTGGTCGAGATCTCATCTTGGCATCAAATCGTCATAATTAAATCCTCCAAAACCAAATTTTCAACCAGTAGCATGGATTCTAAAGAGGACAACTCAGAAATACCAGATTTGAATGGAAGGAAATGGGTTAGTATTCTTCATTTGGATGAGAATTTTGAGGCCAGTCCTACCAACTCATTAAACGATGAGATTTCGAAAGATCAGTTACCTGAGCAGATAAATGAGAACGTAATTGAAGATACATTTAACTTGAATGAAGAAGACAAATTGGTAGATGTGGCAGAGTTCGATAAATTAGCTTACGATTTTGTAGAGGATGAGGATAATAAGGAAATAAGTGATAAGGAAACCTTTTTAGGTACAAGCGAAGAACGCCAAACGACCTTATCTAATGATGACGTAATCATGATTGATATGGAACTCTAATATATTCTAACTCTGATATGCGTTGGTTCGCTTTTTGTGGCGAAATGTTTTCAAAAAAAGTGAAATGAAACAAAATTGCTACTAATTTGGTTCGAGGTGAGGTTTTTTAGATTGAGGAACTTTAATGAGTAGTGTTACGGCTGAAATCCCTATTTATACGTGCTCGCAACAAAAATCTTTCCCTTATTTTTTCAGACAAAAAACTGCTCACCTGATACTTTATTTGTGAGTGGAATTTATTAAGAATATTTTTTTGAGTGGCTATTAACAAATATTGTGGCTATTGCCTTTTCTACAATATTTGAGTGATAAATGAAACATACATGTTGGTATTGTGTCTGGGATACATAATTGTTGATGTCCGCCGTCGTGCTGTGAACGGGCTAAATATTTTAGAGTTGAACCCATTTTACTCACATTTTTTATCAGGCGCAAAGTTCCTTTTATTCATCCAAGTATTTGATAATGTTTAGATGTATATTCATGTACTCGGCACTGGAAGCTTTACTTTTAATCGTCTTTTTTTTCTTTGCTGTCTTAAATTAAGTTGAAGTTGTATGTATGGTCAGTACGGTGCTCAACAAAAGTTTATTTGTAGCGTGAAAACAATTCGTAACGAAACGTTTGGTAGCGATTGGAATTTTTTGGAAAATGGACATTAATAGTTTCCAAAAAACTAGAATTTGACGGTTTTATTGTAAATACTTTATGCGGGTTGCAAGTGTGTCTGAGAAGCAGTATATCAAGCTTCTGAACTTGAATAAAATGCAGGCTGGCTTTAAGCCTTAACCTAATTTAAATTTAAGGTTTTATTTAGCGCTTGATTTCACTTCACACAATTAAATACTAGCAACAGAAGTTAAATACTGAATTTAACTATCTTAACAACTAACTAGGAGACAGACCCCTAACAAAATATACCTTTTTTTTGTTTTCCGTAATGTCAGCCTTTTTGGGGATCCTGAGACTCCTTTGAAAAATAATTTTAGCCCCTGTTCTCAGTGTTCTCGCATCAAAATTTGGGTTAGCTTCATCATCTCAATTTTCTTTTTATTCGCGTTTTTATAAATTGATCATTTCTTTTCGCCCAGCTCATTCAGAATTTTTAATGAGCAAATCTTCGTACAGTTCATTCTTTCTTGCTTCCGATGTCACAAAACATTAAATATCCACTTAATTCTATTTTGGTATATTTTTGTTGTATTAAATTGATAGTTTTAGAGGATGGATTAATCAGCAAAGCGATTAACTTAAATTCCATTCAAATTTTGATCTCTTTATATTTGAATTGTTAAGTTAGGAAGATAACCTACATCAGACTTTGAATTGAACGTGTACGAAAGAAAGCATGTAATGACACTTTGCTGATGTAAATTTCCAAATACTAGAATAGAAGAAACGCATATTATTTAAGTCCAAATCCGATTTTTTATTGTACCATTCAATATGCTCTTTGAATGCGGATCAAATGTATTTCCGAGCTCCAACTCTGAAATCAGAAATTTTCTCTCTAATTTTCACCATTGTCCTCACCTGTAATTAGTTAAGTCTTTAGGGTATGCTTTACAACATTTTTAAAAGTGAATAGAAGGAGAAATGTCATAAAATGGAAGTGAATTCGTTAAAGCTTTAAGTTCCATTTAATTCTATATGATTTTTTATTTTTATTGAATCTCAATAGCTTCTGGGGAGAATGGACTGTGAAGGTGAAACATATAATTCATGTTTTAAGTTTTGCGTGAGAACCTTCAGCGCCGTTTTTGTTTTGTTTTTGGTATGTTTAATTTCTAGCTGAAAAGATTCGTATGCCTCATTTACGTTTTTTCGTAGTCAGTTCACAGCAATATTATTTGTAAATAGTGGTGTCATATCATCAGCAACAAAACTTATTTCGAGAGCACACATCATATTAATCTCTGGCTACTGCTGCAATGATTTTGCTTTCTACGCTGTATCATAAACGGAATTGATTCCGGTGTGATGGATTTAATTGGGATTCTAGGGGTGTCATCATGAGACTCATAATTATTTCTAGAGATGTTTTCCCGCCACTGTACTAATCAAGGGTTCATTATTTTTGCCCTTTTTCTGATTTCTTTTAGTTGTAGGGGCAGGATCGGCTGCTTTACATGTGAATTTAAAATTATGCAAAATTCCAAAATAAAACGAATGTTGGAATTTGTCATTTGCTCCATTCCAAAAACATTAGAAACAGTATGCGAATGCGAACAGCCACTTTTTCCCATCCACTTATTTTTCTTTTCATTTTCAATTTTAAAAAAACACATATACTTTTTAATGAAACCCATCTCAGACAGAGTTCAGTTTTTGTAGTATTTTCGTTCTTCATGGCACGCTTCCTGTTATCTGACATTAAATTCCGTAACAGGTTCATGTAAGTTAAATCTTACATTACCAACAAATTATTGTAAACTGTGTAGTCAAAACTCCGTTTAGATTTTACGCTTATAATATCTGCATTCTAAATTTGATAGATTTTGAGCAAGTACTTGCATTAATGCTAAGATAAATATTTTAAGAATGAAATAAATAGGGCAGAAAAAGGTTTCCGATTTCATATTAGAAATGAATTTTTCTCGTACTTTCGCATTTCTGTTTGCCGCTAATTATTTCACCAAAATTAATTCTAAAAACCAATATTCCTTTTATTTTCACTAAAGCGCACAAACTTTTCACCTGGTTTTTTGTAATTATCATTGAGTTTCAATAGCTTTTGGGCAGAAATGAGACTCGTGTTTTGGTCTTATTTTTAGGGAAACGTCCACTCAACAATATCCCTCATCTCAGTGTCTCAGTCTCATGGTTCTTTTCAGTCTTCCATCATCGCTATGAATGAAATTCTTCTATTGTCGGAACCAATCTCTTTGAATTTAAAAGGTTAGTGTGCCCAATCACCCAGAGATTTCTTTCCTATTAAATTAATACCGGAACGAAAAAACTACGTTTTTAAAATCCTTGTAAGATGACTTGAGACTCGTTCTAATATAATTTTTTGAGATCTGTACAGTTTCCTGATAATAAGTTTATAGTTTATAAATAAAGCAAACAAAAAGGATAAGAACAAAGTGCTTTAGTAAAGAAGGCAAATATTGACTAAAAGTTTACATGCATAGTAAAAAAATGTGTTAAAATAATAAATACCGATTGATTTGCATGTGATTTTTTTTAGAAAAAAGCATCTTTATTTTAGCACCAAACACAAAGCAACTAGATTCATTCAAAACCAGTCAAATTATCTGTAAGCATATTTTTAAATAAAACTGGATACACAACAAATTACTTACAAAATACCCAAAGTAAAGTTAACTGGGAGGCAGATCAATCCGTTAATAATGTCAAAAGGATTCTCAGCACCTGTAGAAGCAGGAGAATACTAAGGTTAATCATAAATAACATCACGCTTTTTTAAAATATGAAATTATCAAACCTTTCCCAACTCACAATCTAATAAACCTAGACAGTCATCCGCATCTTTGCATTGAGATCCAGGTGTTCCCTTCGCGACACAAATCTTCTTCTCCGGATTGTCTCCGGATATAAAACGCCTTGCTTGGCGTAGACAAATGCTAGGGGTATATTCATACGAGCTACTTTTATAGATAAAAATATTTTTAGGAGTTAACCCTTTTTCTCATATTTCTTATCAACACAATTGTTTTCGTTGAATAAAATATTTCATTAGCGTTAAACGCTCCCGTGGGAAAGATTTTGGTTCCAATAAAGCTACTTTCCTTAAATATGCATGCAGTCGCTATTGAGAACTTTACTTTTCTACCTTTTTACATTTCCTCCTGGTATGGCTTCGGAGAATAAATAGTTGTCAACTTAAAAAAAAGTGACAGTAAATGTTGTTTGGCAACTTTGTCTAATTTTAAGGATGATTTTGACAGTTCACTTTTAAAATAATTCATTTTCCAAAATACTCTCAACTCGTCAAATATTCCATAATGCACGTGTGGTGAAGATGGATTCATGACATATTGAAATTTAAATTAAGCGTCCAGTTGTAACACCCGTCTGCAAAATATGAAAACTGCATAAAGCTCCTTGAGTTTGTTTAAAAAAATATTTTTGAAATCTTTAGTCAATCATTTTCTAACACGGGCTACTACTCAATGTCAGTTAAAACTACCAACAAGCAACATTTTTAGAAGAAGTTAGAGTAAATGTGTCTGACGTTGCGCATATTTTCTACCAATGTCCCTCTCACAAAACATCCAAAACATTTAAGTCAGTTGAAGGCTATTCTTCCTTCAATGCGCATCACATTCACAAAAGCTCAGCATTCCAACATTATCTTTGATATCAGGCTGTTTATTCGTCTTCTTGAACTGAAAAAGCAACAATTTTTAATTATGTCGAAGAATTCTTTTCACTAGATAATCATGCTGCTTCTACTTGGTTTTCTCCTCGCTACCACTCTAGTTAATACACAAATTACTTGCTTTGCTGAAAACAGTGTTATGGCAGATGAGAGTTCCAAATTCAACAGATACTGGCCACTCATAAATCAATTTTTGGACTGCACTGTTCATTTCTCCAGAAGCAAAAGTTCATGGCTAGACTTATTTCAGTGTTTGGCACCTCTGTCATGAGCAAAACCACCATGAGCACTCATGCATAAGCATTCAAACATTGTCACCTACCGACATTACAACAAACACTGAATTTCTGCAAACTCTGAGTACACAATGGAATGCAAGCGATTACAGGGACATTTCACCGATCTATATCTCTACATTCTCTCCTGTCAGGTACAGTGAGCATTGTGTATTGGAGTTACCGCAAATATATCAAAATCGAATGGACTTTTACCAAGCGAAGAGGCATCAATGTCAAGAGGTAGACCTTACTTTAGGATGTCGTCGGATTTATATGCCAAACATTGTCCTGGTACCACTCTCAACTGCTATGAACAAAACACAAATAACCAACTTTTTTGCGCTTTATTACCAAGATGAAGCGGCTTACCACAGGATCTCAAGAATATTTTTGTTGAGGAGCGAGCGGTTTCACGTTGCTGGCATGTGCCTAAAATGCTTTCTCTCGGAATCTATCTACAACGAGCAATATCATTGGAAAGAAGTAAAATCTCATAAAATGACGTTGCCACGTGTGGCCTTACTGCGTTTTCTTGACTACACAAAAATGTCTCCTGATATTTTACTTAAATACTCTCAATGCCCGCATAAATATGGATATATTTCAGTGTACTCTCGTTCTTTTGAAAGATGCATTTTGGAAATTTTCTTTTCGAAATATAATTTCACAATACCTCTTGAATTTAGTCCCGCATATGGTACAATGATGATAAGTGGCTGGTATTTTTCATTTGGATCTGAATTCGTTGGGTTTCGCTACACAATTTTTGTGAAGCAGTCAAGTCGTGGCATGTCCTTCGAAACTTACTTTTCACTCTTGTCTCCGTTTGAATGGAAAGGATGGCTGGTTGTTACGGCCAGTTTGCTATATTTGGGCTTGATCCTAAAGTTGACGCAACATTCAGGAAACCCGTATTTTTGGCTGCTTGGAACTCTTTTGGAACAATTAGATGATACCAGAAAGCGACTAAACTGGAAAAATTGGCATCTTGTTGGAATTTGGTTACTCGGGGTGATCCTTATTCGTGCATCGTACACATCCACAATGTTCACTTACATGACAAAAAAGGCAGGACCTGGATACGTCCCTGAATCACTACATGATCTAGTTAACTTTACTGATATTAAACTGCATACCTCGAGACGTGACATAAATTATCTGGAGACTGTAAAAAATGATATCTTCGAAGGCTTTGGTAACTCATCATTTCGTACAAGAATTTTGAAAGTTGTGGACCGACTCGTGAACAAGTTTGTCTACTTTGATTGGTGGTTTGTCACTCTGCAAATCCTGAATGAAGGATCTGCAAGCGCGGATTGTAGTCAACACAAGTCTCCGTTCCCGTGGTACCACAATAGCCCATTCTGTAGTACCGAAAACACATCTCTATCTCATAATTTTGAAAAATTTGCGCTATTGTATAATAGTCAAGATAACCTTGAATACGACTACTCCTCCGTCTCGATAGCAAAAATGAATCTGAATTTGATGAACGCATATCACATTGTCGAAAATCAGGATCAAGATTTTGCACCTCAGCTGAGAGCATGGTTTGATCATCAGAGACCAACGTATCACTCCGAGTTTCAAGATTACTTGGGCTCCATTGTCGAGTCGGGTATCTACGTACGACACTTATCCTTTCTAAAAGATAAAAATATAGACAAAGTGATTGGTGAGGGCTTTGAACCTCTTGCGAGCGAAATGAAGGGAAATCTCATTCTAAAGTCGTATCGGCAGTGGAGCAGCTTGGGATGCTTCCAACGTTACAAGCAAGTGTGCTCTTCTGCGCATCTGCTAAACAAAAATGCAGAGGCTGTTGCGAACAGCGCACAAACTGAAGATCTTATAAGTTTGTGGATGCTCTATCTTATCCTGGTGCTGTTTACCATTCTTGTTTTCGTAATTAATTTAAGATTATATAAAACGTAAGTTCTTACAATTGCACATGTTTTAAATTGGGTGAAAAGCTGTTTAAAAGATCGCTACAAGACTATTTTCTTGTATATTTTAAACTACTCTTTTAACATATTCAGCATTTCTCACTCTAATAAGTAGCTCTACTTAAAAATTTGCCCGATTATAATGAACATCATTTTGAGTCGCTGTGCTACGTGAACTTGAAAAATTAAAAAATTCGTCAATAGTCATTTTGGAAATGTAAAGTAAATGTTTGAACAGTAACAGAAAATTAAATATCCATTTATTTATATTTTGGAATTCTTTTGCTATATGGAATTGATAATTTTAGAGAATATAGTCCAATAAATAAAACGATTAACTTTAATTCCAATCAAATATTGATCTCCTCATATTGGATTCTTCCTTGAGTCAGTTAGTTTAAGATGATGCGTGCGATGCGTATAAATGGAAACAATCTATAAATTTTCATGAAGTAAATTTCCTATTGAAAATTTTGATTTGAAATTTGAAGAAACGCTAAAATTCAGTAAAATCAATTTCCATTACGATTGAATTCGTTAGTTTTTAACTCCCATTTAATTCTCTGGTTACTTCTTCTTCCAATTCTCATTGAATCTCAATAGCTTCTGGGGACAATGAAATGTTGAGGTGAGTGCCTAAAAGTCATGTCCCTCCGGCCAGTCTACATTTGCAATGTTTAGGTACTGCAAATAAGATTACAGAAGCAAATTGTTGCGTTTTTCTTCGCCATACATTTCAGATTCTCAAGATGTGTCATTTCATGTCAAAAGTTTTAAATTTTGCATAGGGACCTTCAACGTGGTTTAATTTTTATTTTTGATATATTCAATTCTTAGCTACGAAGATCAATTTGTCCCAATTTTTTTTATATTGTCAATTTATATCTGTGGTATGTACTTGTAAATAGTAAAATGGTGTCATGTCATCACTGATGACTCATCAGCAACAAAACTAAATTTGAGAGCGCACATCATATTAATCTCTGGCTACTGCTGCTATCATGATGCTTTCTACGTTGTATCATGAACGGAATTGAAGTAAAACGTTGTGGATTTAATTGGGAATTTTGGGGTGTCTTGAGACTAATAATTTTTCATGGGAATAGTCCTTGCAAACCAGCGATTGTAGGATACTGGCTACTTCCTGAATGTTGCAATAGAAATAACCGAGGTTGGTTCAACAATTTACAGAAATTAGTTTTGTTTCTAGGGAACCACTGGATTCTTGCGTTTGGTGGAAGTCTAATTTCGTTTGCACTACAACACTACAATAATTATTAATTTATAAGTTTTCTTTAAAAACTGTTTATCATTCAGGTTAACGCGAAGGCACCTTACAGGTTCTACTCAATATTTTGATCAAGGTTTACAATATCGAACGTTGCAAGTACTCGGGGCTTTAATGAGTGAAGTTCAACAATTTGCCATGATTCCTTGAGTGATTTTAGGCGGAATTTTAATAATATCTTTATCGATGGCCACACTAGTGAAATCATCTTTTGTTGAGGGGCTTACCATGAGACTCGTCTTGTTATCAGTTGTGAACGTGAGTTTTGTTCTGGTATTTTTGCTTAGTAACATGGCTGAAGTGCACATACAGTCGGTAAAGTTTATTTTGCATCAAAAAATGTATAAAAAGAAGACGAAGCTTTTTGAAATGAAACGGGAGGATAAGATATTTCGCAGTTTTTACCCCATCAAGGTGCAGTTTGGATCTAATAATTATGTTGATAAACTGACACCATTAAACTGCATAGACTTTGCGAATAATTTAACTGTACAAATTTTGCTTGTTAAAAAGTAAATAAGTAAATGTAGCGAATTTTACTGCGTAATATCACGTATATTGTTACGGTTATAATGATTTTAGGGTATTTTCCCCGTTCACAACTACGCACAAAGAATTTTTCACAGAAGATTAGGTTTGGATCACAGGATAATGCACGTTAACAAAACAGTTTCTTTTAGGGGTAAATCAAGACGAATGAGTAAGAGTACTACAGAAACAATGAAATCCACACGAATGAGCACAAGTAAGATGAGTAGAGATGAGATGAACAACCAAGACCTTTTTCCCATATAGTGTAGTATGGCACTTATGTGAGGATGAGGATGGCACTTTTTTAATATTTCCGTATCTCAGAAACTTCTTACGTTGGTGGGCTGTTTTTTTCACAAAACGTAGTCCTTGAAGAGAGGAACAATTATGCACAAAAAATTGCCACAAAATTTTGTCGAACTTTCCGAAATCGAACTTTGAAAAAATGAAGATGAGAAAAATGTAGTGCAAATGACGATGTTGGTTTTTTGATATTTTTATTTCAGAAAAACATTAACAAAAATTACACTTTCTACAAAATTCTCGAATTACTTCACAAAAAAGTTTTTAAATTAAATTGCCTAGCTAGGTAGTCGCAACTACAAAAGATTTAGGACTTAGGACAAGAATCTTACTAAAATCCCACTTGGGGTGACTTGAGCAGTTCTTTATCAAATTGACAGAGCTCCACCTAAAGCGAGGTCTAAAAGCCGAGTGAGTAGCTTCTGCCGAAAACAGTATATAAAAGAGGCAGAAGGCCTTGAAAATTGAACTAAAGCTTGACTCTTTAACAAGCTAGGAGCCAAGAGTCTTTGATACGATTTTCAAAAAAATTAAACATTACGAAGTGTACTTACGATTTTCTGCGCTTTAATTAAATCATGACTGGCTACATAGAAATCGAAGCAAGAACAAAATTCAGAGAGATAAGGAATAAAAATTTACTTATTTGCCCCACATGGAGTCAAATTCGTTAAGCTAGTCAATCTGAACGAAGCAGAAAGGAAAGAAACTCTTATCTCAATTACTCAAATTTGCTTATCTACTCTTCTTTGCTTCTGATCCTGACATATATAGTTTGATTTCATTGCATATATTATTATTTATTTATTTGGAATAGGGACTATTTATGATATATACTTATTCAGTCATGATATGAATGGAGTTTAATGCCTAGATTCTTGACATTTAGCATTTCACTCAACTCTGAAGAAAAATTACGGCGGTGGTGTGGGTTTTGTAGGGTGACTTGCACCAGCGCAGCGAAGGGGGGCCAAGGGGGCCATGGCCCCCACCAGACGGTGGGGAAGAAAAATAATTTTTTGATGTATATTTTGAGAAGAACCTTTTGTCAACTTTTGTGCAAAACAACTCAAAATGCTTTTAAAAATCCAAAAATTTTGTACCAAACCTGAAATGCGTTTTTGTTATGTGCTTAATGAATTTTGGGAACATTTGGAATTCTGCCAGTTTGAAAAATCATTGCCTCATTGGCTTGTATTGTTTCATGTTTTATTAGGTGTCGCGAACGTGGACTTAAAATCTTGTTCATTGAAATTTCATTCATTGAAAACTTAAGTTATGACATCATATATCCTTTAATAATCCAAGTTATAGTATATTTCTTTGGAGTATTATTATGAATAAAATATATGTAAGTATTTCAGTAATAATATTACTGTTTTATTTAGATTATCAGGTTTAAGGAAGATTGTAAATTTTTCCCTTAAACATTGTGATTCCTATAAACGGATTGTTTATCTTAGAATATTTGTGCTTCCCCTAGAATATTTGTGTTTCTATTAGAATATTTGTGTTTCTCTTAGAATATTTGTGTTTCTCTTCGAATATTTGTATTTCTCTTTGAAAATTTGTGTTTCTCTTCGAAAATTTGTTTCTCTTAGAATATTTGTTTTTACTTTAGAATATTTGTTTTTACTTTAGAATATTTGTTTTTACTTTAGAATATTTGTTTTT